>WOVY01000227.1:0-250692 GCA_013436015.1 Rhipicephalus annulatus | reverse complement strand
TATTGCAACCAAGACATATCGGGCCAAATATGAAGAGGTAGACACAATATGCAGTGTGTGCGAAGAGAAAGAAAAAAACTGCCGAAACCTTGACAATGCTCTGTAAAAGGCTTCACCTTATAGTTCAAGATGATGGCGCAGAGTTTTTCAAAGCACTGGTGTTTAGGACAGGGAGGGCAAAATAGACTTTAAGCGGGTAGACTTAACTAGAAGGAGGTTATCTGATTTGTGGCTAAAGTCAAGGCACGATGAAAATTTAACCCCTTCACTTCAAAGTACCCGTCCAACTTTACTATTTAAAGGGAAAAAAAAAATCTGTGGTTAGTTCACTAAGCATTACGGCTAGGTGACGTTAGCCGCCGCCCCGATCTAAAGGGTACGGCCAACATCCATCCATCTATCCAGCCAAGAATATGCTCTCTGGCTTGTTGCTCCAGGCCTAGTCAGGTAGATTTTCTGGCCTCACTGTTTGAATTGTTTGCTCGGGTTGTGCTTGCAAACATTGCGGTTTTGGGCTTCGTATCATCTTGTTCCTTCATCATGTCCTCCAAGTGGAGGAACATGTCGCAGTGTGAGGAGGGAGTCGACAAGGCGCTGATAGAATGAGCTATCAGTCTTACCAGGCGGCGGTTGAGAGGCCAC
The DNA here is from genome assembly GCA_013436015.1 of Rhipicephalus annulatus. Taxonomy (NCBI): domain Eukaryota; kingdom Metazoa; phylum Arthropoda; class Arachnida; order Ixodida; family Ixodidae; genus Rhipicephalus; species Rhipicephalus annulatus. Next base: position 250,050 of record WOVY01000227.1, on the reverse strand, counting down.
GAGGCAGCTGACGCACACCAGGCACTATCCGCTTCCTGTATAATACAGGCTAGGGAATTATAGAAACACAGAGCAGAAATCAACTCTTGTGCCTCTCTCATGCACTCACAAGGCGGAACCTGCTTCGAACACTGAGGACGAGCTAAGCAACACCATGCGTGACGATAAATCATGCCCTATTGCCATAATGATTAAGGCACGCATGCAACTTAAACCATTGTCACGCAAGATGATTCACAACACCATCGAAGTGAACCCAAGGCACGTGCTGATTATTATGTACGGTACTAGCGCTAAATTTATGCAGACGTTTAGTTGCGCTGCAGTAGGCCTAGTTGAAGGAATGGCCAGAGCTACTGGGTGGATGATGAGAATGGGCGCACTGCTTGATAGAACGGGTTCCATCTTATGTAGATTAAAACGGCTTACCCCGAATGGCTGGGAGTGTCACGCTATCCCTAGCAGTGGCACATGCAGTTGCATATTTAACGATTACAGAGATGGCGTACCGATTTCTAAAGCACCTATCAATACTTCCGTCAAGGCGTAGCACCAACACTTTATCGCACATTCGGGAAACATTCTTTTTCTCCCAATCTGGTGGCTAGGCATAACTACGCCCAAGAATAAGCATGTTATTATGTATGTCGGAGGTATTTTCATCTGATCCCTGAAAATTATTTCCCCTAAACCATGGAAAAAAAAGAAAATGCAATCGCACCTGTCATCACATTGCACCCATCACATGAATGGGATCAGATTGGCCTGGCGCTCAATACCCCTTACGCTTAATCAGAGCTCGTCTGGCACCAGCTCCAGACAAAACCATTTATAATCTCCTGTCTGGCACATCTGTTTTACTCTGCTCTCTCTCAACCAGAGTGCACCATGTACCTGTGGTTCACCCCTGGTGGATCTTTTTCACTGTTTGTGAATTGCACACAAGCCCTTACTGGTAGATCCTATTCCCAATTCTTCACTATTCTCACGGGAGGCCACTCTTTGGCAGCTTACATCACAACATGTGCGTGTCATGATGTCAGTGCCGTATTTTTAGAGTCGGCGCCGTCTTTTTTCTCTTTTGCTCCTTTCCCTGTCCCGTGTTTCTGGTGTTTGCGCTGCAAACAAGTGAAGATGTTAAAGAACACCAGATGTTCAAAATTTGCTTCTCATTAATATATCGTGGTTTTGGGAATTAAAACCCCAGATATATTGAAAGAAGATGCATGAAAGGGAAGGATGATATTGGAAACTGCAAAAAAGGGATGACAAGCCTTCTTAAGCTATGCTGCCATTGAGATTTTCAGCTGTTCACGCAATTCTCACACAGTGGCTTTGATGCAGCTATGCAAATATCACACCAAGCATGCTGACTGTACAGTTAGTATACTGCAACCTTCATGTACCCAGCCTTCATGTACCCTCTATGACATTTCAGAACATCTGAGTCAGGTGTTAGCATCAAGTTATGTTCTTCATGCTGGGGAACCAGTGTGATGAGTTACCATTTCTACAGAATGAAGCCCTGTCTACCTGGAACAAGCTGCAAGATATAACTAAACGGCCCCAGGGCCAGTCAATCTCTGTCCGGCTTGGATGCACCAACTGATTCCCTTTATCATCAACCCTCAATAAACTAGCAAATGTTTGTACGTGTGCAAGCAGTGTCATTCAATATCTTAGGAAATGCTTGTGAAGCAATTTCCAGGAGAATCGTTTTTCTGATCTCATAGTGAGGCATTAGGAACACCTTAGTCACACCAAATGCCATTATTCAATGAGAGGAACAGAGAAATATTTCACTGGGAACTATGAAGTAAACAAAAAAACAAATGTTTTCAGATACTGCGAGATCATTTCATAAAAAAGCTCAGAAGATGCTATGTGTGGCGACATTTAATCTGTGCAAGCATCGTGTGGTTACAAAATTCTGTACCAAACATAGGTTCAGCTTTCTGGAATAGACCGCGCTGCACAAGCTAGCTCAGTGCATGCACTTCTGTACCCTGCCAGAGAATATTTTTACCACCAGTATGTTGTAACGTGAAGTGGAATGGTGATTGCATACTAGGGCGCATCCTGCAGGACCCCAATAAAGTTGTTTCACTTGATCGGTTGGTGTGCTGTAAGCAGAACATTTCCAAAAAAAATCGTATAGTTTGGAGGAGGACTTAAGCAAGGAAAGGTGTAGATAAAACACTGGATTCACTGGCATTATCCTCACCAAGTATAACATTGTTTTTCTGGTGAAGCTTTGTGTCTGAACAGCGAGCAGGATAAGCTGGTAAAAACATGCAAAATGGGAAGTCTAGCACAGCAATCTGTGCAGTACTGCTCATTTCATGGAGCATTAATTTCACAGGCTTTGCTCATTGTTAGCGTTAAGCCTATATTGTGTCCACTGCAGGGTGGAAGCCCAATCAATGTTCCCTGTCCTGTATGAGCCAATTTCATATTATGGCTGATAATTTCTCGATCTCATTGGAACTAATCACCTGCCACCCTCTGCTACATTTCATGTGTCCTAATATAAATTAATTGACATTACTGACCTGTCATCCATCTTTTTTTTCTCATTCCCAACTAATGCATTCATTTTTGATAAACTCTGCTTTCTTCCCCTGTCTTAATATTATTCTAGCCTTTTTCATTTTTCTGGAACATTATCTTTGCTCAGAAGCTAGAAGTTATCAGAAAGAACATAACGACATTCTACCTCCTGAGCATATGGCATCATCAATACAAAAATGTATTAAAAGTGAGAAAACATCCTATCTATATAAGAGGCCCTAAAATACTGCAGGAGGCAACAAATAAACTGGTATTTGTATAAAGGCGGTGACAAAAACTTTGACTACTGTCACTTATTCTGATTCTTGGGACATCTTTTTTAGTACATCATAACACATAATTACACATTTACACAATTTACTCAGAGGAATTGCCACCACATGCATTGAGGCCACCCTTCAGAAGTCATGTGAGCACAAGGATGAGGTAAGCCTTAAAAACCAGATTAAAAGACTAAAGGATGCTGGATATCCCAACAGCACCATCACACCCGTGTGCTAAACCTTCCTGCAGAAAGTCAAGTTAAACAAAACAGGACCAAAATAAAAACAGAATGACCAAAGATCTTTGCATGCTATACCGTACGTACATAAGGTGTTTCACAATATAAAGAAAATAGTGAGCCGATATGATTTTATCTTGTTATTTGCCGTCCCTTGCAAGTTTTCAAAAGTGTGTGTACTAAAAAGCAACAGGAATAGCCATTATTTCACCATTCGTCACGAGAATAGGTATACTGAATGCCAATATAATGTTGTGTATGAGATACTATATATACGTGGAAACGTAAACATAAGACAAACTGGGCAATGCCCCAATGTTTGAGCAAGACAGCATGCTTAAAATGTTAAGAATGGCTATGGTAGTCGCATGGCCATACACTGTAAAGAATGTAAGTGCAGTTCTATGTTTCATAAAACACTGTTTTTTGAAAAAAGCAAGAACAAGAAATGAAAGAGAGACTGTGAAAGCATTTTCTTGTCAGGAAGGCCATGAATCAGTGCATCAGTATACCTTCACTCATCCATTCGGAGAGAGAGTATTCTTTTCTCAGTTAAGATTATATTATCATGGTCTCACATGTGTCGTTGTGCATGAGCACTGTTCTTGTACTCTGTAAAAAAGTGGGCGTAGTACCGTCAATAAAATTTAGTTGGCAGTCAGCGCTCTTTCCTGTCCTTTCTGTCTCTTCCTCAGCTTCTCTCACTGTTACTAGAACACAACCACGATGAACCAACTTGCCCAGATTAAGCTGTTGTTGACGAAATGTAAGAGCATGAAAATACTTCAGGGGCTCAGAACCTCCTCACTACCCGTCTAGTTACGGCCCTGGTCTGTGTGTTCCGAGAGTGAAGCACTAGTGGAGCTATCTAACTACCTAACGGTGAGGAGGGTTTGTGTATACTCGAGCTTGTTTCATGACATGATGAGAGGTGGCAGGTTGTTGAAATAATATGCTGTGTGGGAGGTCAAGATTTTGATTGAGAACGCTGAGTATGAGCCAGTGACATTAGGCGTTCAAGACTTTTTGCGATATTCACTCTAGCATAGAACCTTGGTTGGTGGTTGACGTGTGCATTTGATCACATTGTAGTCTTCCATCATAATTTTTTTGCCACTTGGCGTCGACGCTCTTGAGTTGTACCAAAGCAATTAAGCATCCAGGTACAAGTATCTTCTGTCAGTGTTTCAATGAAGAGCTGAATATGAGTAATAGCTTCCATCGATACTTCTGGCATTGGTGTATGCACATTTCTTTTCAAGTTCTCTTGTAAAAAAGGCATTAAAGGTATGTTTTTGTGACTTTTACGTGTTGGCCAGAATCTAGTGTGTCCGAACGGCTCTTCGATTGGTTGTGGTGTTGTCTTGTTTAGGGCCACAGAGCTTTCAGTCTTTTTTTATATTTGCCTTCACAGGAATGCTCTTTGCATGCTTCTTCAGTACTTTGTATTATTCCTAAAGCATTGACTTCCAGATTTTGATTGTGGTGCTTTAATCTAGTGTTCAACTTCACGCTAGCTTCATTTTCACGCAAAGCAAGAACTCAGGAGTATGGTAACTTTTGCTATGGGTTTTCCCTTCTTCAGTCTACTGCATTTTTGCCTGTATTGTCTAAGCGCTGACAGCCTCGTGCGACAGCTTTTTTTTTTGTGCACTTATTGTGTGACAATGACTTATTTGCCTCCTCAGCTAAAGACTTTTTGTATTATAAGAGAAAGCTCTGTCTGTATTGCTTTTGTCATTTGCTGATGGTGTATCTTCAGTATCTTTTCTCAGTGTACACAATACTTGAATGGAAGAGCAGCATGACTAGCTTCAGCTGTTAGCAGGCTTTTAGCTGCTGTAATACTGATTGACGCTCCTTTCTCGGGCGTTCTATTTTGGATGGTTGGCATGTCATTGCTTCTTTTAAACTTTAAAACTATATATATATATATATATATATATATATATATATATATATATATATATATATATATATATATATATATTGCTAACTTCAGAAACAAGGCCTCTTTACGTTAGGTGCACATCAGGTGGGAAGAGTACTTCTATTACTTGCCAAGATTGTGGCCCCTTATGGTGGGAATCATAATGCACTGTTGATGTGTCAAATTCACATAGCATAATTCCAAGGCACTCGACCAATATCCAAGGAAGAAAATTATGTTCTTTTGCGTGAGTTTCAGCAACTCATAGTAATTTGTATGTAAATGAATACTTCATCATTCTTGGCTAGCTGTCATGTTTTATGGAAGCACATGTGCTTCGTTAATAACAAAAAAACACGCACGCTCACGCCACTGCAGTGGCGTGAGCGTGCGTGTTTTTTTTTTTGTTATCAACGATTTGCCCTATGCATTCACGTTTCTTCTTTTTTTGTGTGTCGTACTTCTCGTATCGCGCAGCCTACCGTTTTGGGCACACGTAAAAAAAGTACATAAAAAAGATGCGTTCCACGCCGAAATTCGCGTTCGCAACGAGCTGGGCACCGACAGGGTGCCCTACGACGCCCACACACTCCGCAACACCTTACCAACCGTTCGCTGCGATGTTGTTGGGAATTCGTGTGGTCGTTGCATGAATATAGCGTGTGCGTGCGTGCGCACGCGCGTCTGTGTGTTAGATCACGGCAACTGCATATGTTGTATGATTCAGTCACCATAACGCAACTGACGACCCCCGCTCTTCCCACACGTCAAGCAGCAGCAAGTGCCGTTAACTGTACTGTGCTGTGAACGCAAAACAGATTCGAATAGGTCGCGTAGATAGCTAGCCCGACACATGATACGATAAGATTTGCGTCAGATATTCGACGTCTACATGCACGCGTAAGACAGCGGTATCCGCAGCAGCTTCGTCATACGTACGGATAGCACCGCATCGGACGTCACGTCTGACAGAGAAACTTGATCGGTAATTTTTTCTCACTTAAAAAGTCTACCTTGCACAACTTCAACCAACGATTATGCATTTCAACGAGCTGTGCATGGTTTAATGATTGATTGATTGATATGTGGGGTTTAACGTCCCAAAACCACCATATGATTATGAGAGACGCCGTAGTGGAGGGCTCCGGAAATTTCGACCACCTGGGGTTCTTTAACGTGCACCCAAATCTGAGCACACGGGCCTACAACATTTCCGCCTCCATCGGAAATGCAGCCGCCGCAGCCGGGATTCGAAACCGCGACCTGCGGGTCAGCAGCCGAGTACCTTAGCCACTAGACCGCCGCGGCGGGGCATGGTTTAATGACGAAAAGATAGTTCTAATATTGTGCCCGGCACATATATTACTCTCTCTCTAACTTGAAAAATCGGCGCGTGAATGGGGGCCAGAACAGCGCCAAAAAGCAGCACACGCAGAAATTGGCTCATATTCTAATATTATGACATCGTGATGTTGACTTTTCAGCTGACGCCGGCAATAACGTTCAAACGGCGGGCCAATAATGCCGGTCTTATTGGATGGCTCCGCCTATATTGGCTGCTACTTGTACAACCTGGCCCGATGTGTCCGTTCTAATAGGCCGGCACAGCCTATATGGGCGGAAAGTTCTGAAAGCTGGCCCAATATAACCAATCTAATAGACTGGCACAGCCATCATTGGCGGAATGTTGCTAATGCTGGTCCAACATAGCCGTTCTATTCGGCTGGCAGAACCAATATTGGGGGTACGTTGTAAACGCTGGTCCAACGTCGCCGTTCTATTTGGCTGGCACAGCCAATCTTGGCGGTACGTTGTGAAAACTGGGCCGTTCATGGGCCAGGCAATGCCGATCTATCCCCAATATTGGGCCAACCTTCTGTGCTGCCTGGGACGCTACAGCAGAACACCAAAGATGTCTTCTTCTTCTGCTTCTTCAAGAAGAGTCCCAAGCACGTGGCGGACATCAGCAGGGGCCAGCTGGGTTCTCGTGCTATCATCATCGTCTCTGCGCAACACTAGACGGCACGCATGTATGTCCTTGTGCACGTGGTGATGGGCCCGTTGTTTGAATGCAGGCAGTATGTCGCGGCTATATCACGGCCTCCCCATTGCTGCGTCAGAACAGATAGCCCTTTGGTTTCTCGGCACACAGATCATCGTTGTTCTTATACTGGTCAAGTGGAACACTGAGGTATGTGTTTGGCTTGCTTTACCGTTTGATCCGTTCATAAACCGCTGGGAACGCCTCCCAATTACATGCCACAGCCCACATGCCATAGACACACTTGTCTGAGTTTACAATGCTACTAGTAGCATCACAAAACCTTCGTACAATGCTCATGGAGGCGGGTATGCTCTCCTGACTGGTAGAAAATATTGCAAAATCATCAGTATATGCCAATATTTTACCGAACACGCTCCTAAATGAAAACCTTGTTTATTTGAATTTTTGTAATGGCCACACACAGAGGTTCCAGGTACAAAGCATATAATAAAAGTGAAAGTGGGCATCCTTGCCTTACTGATGAACATACATTAATTCTTGTATTTAAGTCGCGGTTCAGAATCAACTTGGTTGAACAATTGTCGAAAGCCATCTGAACAGCTTTTAGTATCACGGAGCCAACGCCTACATGCTCTATCAATTTAAACAAAATGCTATGACAAACTAGATCAAAGGCCTTCGCTATATATCGATTTGCAACATTGCAACTCTTCTGAAGTCAGCGTCACAGCACTGATTGATATGTGGGGTTTGACGTCCCGAAACCACCATATGATTATGAGATACGCCGTAGTGGAAGACTCGGGAAATTTCGACCACCTGGGGTTCTTTAACGTGCACTCAATTCTGAGCACACGGGTCTACAACATTTCCGCCTCCATCTGAAGTGCAGCCGCCGCAGCCGTGATTCGAACCCGCGACCTGCGGGTCAGCAGCCGAGTACCTTAGCCACTAGACCACCGCGGCGGGGCACCGTCACAGCACTCCAATATGCTTCGTGTTTTATGTATGTTCGTAAAAATTGATCTGCGCCATGCCAATTGTTGAAAAGTTCGTTATGTTCTGAGTGAACTTACGATTTGATCGTTCAACTTCAGTTTTGTATATTGCTCACTCCAGTTAGACGAGATCTGCACCTGCTACTAAAACTGGCACATTCGATAAACACAAGCAACTGTTGCCTAGAATGATTTTCACTGCGATAATGGCAACCGCGCTATGTTTTTCTCACAATTCACAACCGCAAAAAAAACAAAAACAAAGTTGACTGAGGAATGCATAGTGTTTACCAGTGGTCACTCTCAAGTCTATTATCTGTTTCTCACTCGTACTAAAAGATGACATCTGCACAGGCTGTATGACGCCTCTAGGCTCATTCGAGAGATACGGCCACACAAGTGATAGCGTATTGCGATGGTTTTCGCGCAACGTACAGCACAGTCGTGCCTTCACAGTGCTGTAGCTCTATCGTTAGCAACAACTACATAATAGCTTGATCAAAACAAATGCAGTACGTAGGAAGCAATGTGCTATCATAATGATTCAGTAAGGATACGATTGGATAAGTCAGTGTTTTCGCATAAAAGCCAGAGAAGTGCCGGCGAGTGCGACCGGCGGCTGTTGATCACGGGGGGCGTACGCTGCTGGAAGTGCTGGTGCCGCGTAGCATCGATGCATGTCGCTTCTTCCGCGTACATCGTAAACTACAAAACTGCTTCAATCAGGGTAAATGATGCCACTACTGCGCTGTGTTGTGGTTCTTACTCATCGGAATTGTGTATTATAAAACCCAGACGTACCGATTACACTTGTATGGGCTCGGTCCGTCGGTCTTAGCTTTGGTGGAAATCATGGTGTTATAACAGAAGAGTGAAAGTCAAAATTGCTGCAACTTGTCTCGACGTATGTACAAGGTAGAAGTTTATGCATTTTAGTGTCGCACGCATTTTGTTAACTAAAATGTTGGCCAGAGTGGCGTTTCTAGCTTAGCGACATCATGCGATCACTCTATTCTGGTCTACCATTGAGAGGGGAAATTGCGAACTGCAGCTCATTTATTTCTCGCTGACTGCGCCGCGATGTGATACATTTATTATCGCAGTCCGCAGCGACACCTCTAGTCTTCTAAACATACCAACAAAGCACAACATCGCGCATATCAAACTGATGTAAATGTACACGAAAGACAAACATTCACGACCACATTCTACGCTTCACAAAGAATTAAGCGTTGTTGACATCACAGGGAAAAAAAACACGCGCTAGAAAGCGTCGTGAGCGGTGTTGGATTCTTTTGACCGTAAACATTTCTCTGCGCATTACAGAGTGAAAAATTACGAATAAATAAAGGATTTCGCATACTGCCTTCCGCTTTGTCATCACGCTACCATTACATCCGAGCTTTCATCATATCACCGTCATCCAGCTTGTTAACCAAGTCATCCGCCAAACGCATTTTGAATCGTCACCGTCAGCCGGCATTTTCGAAGGTTACCGCTATTTTCTCGCCACCACCACCACCATATGCCACAACTTTCTCTACTCTCCCCATCACCAGCCGGCATTTTCCGCTGACGCCACCATTGGCTCGCCACCAACATCAACTTCTGCCACAATTTTTTTCCGCTCTCACCGTCACAGCCATTATGACCACTACAGCTTCCACCATATTCACAACTATTTCCACCATATCCGCTATCATTTCTATCATATTCAGTCTTATTTCCACCATATCCACCAACGATACCAGCATCCACCAAGACAGGATTTTCAGTAGGAGCGCAAAGCGCTAGGGGGGAGCTATGTAGCGCCTCGCCACTCTTGGCCAGCTGCCGCGCTGAAAAAGAAGAAGGCGCGTGACTCGTGCTGGGCGAGACACATGAAAGTTGAGAACGGCCTAGCTCCTGGCCTGACTGGATGCTGCAGCGGCGACTCCACCTACGCCTGCGTCCCAAATAAAGATTTGACCTCTGCACGGACTCATCGCCGCCGTCTCGTCTCTCGTACCTCTAAAATCTTATCTCACTACATGGTAACCCACTATAACAACGGGCGCAAACGGTCACATGGGTGGCTCACGACGCCGGCGATGACGATAACGCGCCAGTCTAGGTCAGCAGTAATAGGCCTAAAATGACTTGCACTCATCGGCTGAATAAAGGGAGGCCCGTCTCGGGCTGACGCTGGCCAGTTGTCATTGACCGATCCCTGACAATTCATTACCAGTGCAACGCCGATAACCTCCCATCGGGCCACCAGCGGCCAGTCCTCATTGGCGAACATCGTTAACCGTCATTGGCCAAAGCTGTGCTAGCCGACATAAAACCAATGTGGGTAAAAATAGCGCGAGAAAAATGAGAAGCCATGGGACCGTTAGTACGGTCAAAATTTCCGACGTTGCGTTGGTATCGATGCAGTTCCGGCGTGCTGCTTGGGCAACTACCCATCAAATCTTATTTCAGAACATAACGTTAAAAAAAAAACACCAGGCCTGCGTGGAAGGCGCCACAGAGTCACAACGAAAGCTAGAAAAGTGGCCTTTCGGAGCCTTCAGAGTATCTGCTGCAAAAACACTTGCTGGGTACCCACTACGGCATAATTTTAATAATTTCTGGGTAGTCGGCCGGCTTTGCCTGAGCGATTTCTTGTGACTTTTCTGAGAAGCGTAGTAACCGCAAAACTTTTGCACTGAATTGAGTGCAAATTGGTGATGCAGTGGCTGACGACTATGAGGATATATGTCTGAAGTGGGTATGCGCCACAGTCAATAGGCTGAAAATAAACGAGCTTTTGTAATGGGTTCCAGCATTGGACGGCCCACTCGTTAGGCTGTTTGAATTGTACGACGACTGGTTGTTTTTTCGCTATTATGAAATGCTTTGTAAGTCGTTAACGTGGTTTCTAGCGCGAGTTGGCACGACATGATTCACATGTCGACATGATTCATGCTTTGTAAGTCGTGTTAGCGTGATTGCTTTCTCGACGTGAAGCCTGCTTAATGCATGTTTGCCAAACAAGTCTCCAGCACTGGCGTGGCTCAGTGGTAGACTACTGGGCTGGCACTATGCGGACCCAGGATGAAACCCCACTGTGTCATTGGCACTAGATTTCATACTAATTTAACGTGATGTGGTTACGGATATGAGCAGCGGCGGTGAGCAGATGCAATTTTTTAGTCATAAATTTTAGATTTCCAAATTTTAATCAAATGGAGATCGAGAAATGGGAAGGGGTGGTAACAAAGAGTTGCGGCCGCTGTGGTAGACGGCGCGAATATTGTAGGCTTAAATGCAGTGGGGCCATCGGGCTTCAAGAAGAATCTTTCAACTTGGCGAGCCAACAAAACGCATAATGATTGGTTTGTTATACCGGATGAGTGTTTTTTAAATATTGCCGAATCGTTCCAAGCGATCACAACAGTCTGAAAATATTTGACAGAAGTGCTGTAGCATGTTTCCGCTGTAGTCCCTGTGAGAATTTCGTTTGCGATCAAGAATTCAAAATAGATGGGGTTATTTTATTAGGCGCCTATTTCGGTGACTAGGGTGCTTTTTTACTCCATATACGAGCTGCTCTTAGTTGAGAAGTGTGGCTCGAATAAGTGGCAGCAATGGCAAATAAGCGGTGAGGTGGGCAGGTGGGGCTGTGTTGCGAAGACGACTTGGCATGAATTGAGCCATGAGGAAACATCCAAGCCCTCACGAAGAGATGCAAATTTGCGAACAGAACGCCGAAATTACCAAACTTTGCATACAAAGCTGCGAAGTTGACGGTCATCAGCTAGGAAACTCAGCGATTGCTCGACGTTTGGCGGCGTCTGATAATACGCCATGTTCAGAAGTGCTGCCTAGGATGATGAGCTCTTGTGAAATGTAGCGGTGTTTCCTTAGATTAAGTTTGAGGGCACCCTTGATTGGACTACTCAAACAGATGTTTCTCAGGCGATGTAGATGTGTACAGAATTCACGGAACAAAACAAAGGCATTACCGAAGTAACAAGGACAAATAGACCGCTCCTGACCACGCAGCATAATATTCATAGGTTAAGACGTGGGAGGTGCTTTAAAAAGGCCTCAGGGCAATACGTCACATTGATATAGGCTGTCAGGTTTAATTACCACAGTTTTCAGGCTTAATTTGAACACTGCTTGCCCAGAGAGTAGTTTTCTGGCCAGTATCCAGGCTGCACATGCAGCGATGAGAGTAATTGCGCTCATTGAAGGTTTTCAATGGCATCCTCAATATGCTGCTTGAAAACATTGCTCGTTATATTGCTCAAACGAGAGCAGTTTCAGCAAAAGCGGAAAGACCTGCGTATCTTCGCACCAGTATTACAGGAGACGCCCACAGATTCTGAGATGGTCGAATAACGTCCCTACGAAGCTTATCATTTTGGTTGGCAATGGCGAAGTGCTTTTCAATAGAGACATAGTATAGAGATTGGCACGACAAATGGTATGGACCAGTGTCAACATAATGTCGCTTTTATAATAGGCAGACTGGTTGAGCTTGTGACACATTTAGAAAAATCGAAAATCTGGACAGAAGATGAATAATGTCGACATTACGGACAGGTGTGAGGGTATCGGCGATATATGTCGGTGGACGACTCTTCAACCCTCAAAACTTCATTTCGCCGCTATCATCATCAAGGTTGTCAACTACACACAAATATTGGTGGTCGCTCCCGCGCGTTGGACATTCATTCACCCAGAAACAACCAAACAGTCACGCACACTGAATTGAACATGATTACATTCTAGCAGCTGGAGGGGATGTGAAGCGTTACTAATAGAAGTTGTTGAGTTTCATTCGAATAGCAAATAAATGGACGGCCTCGAGTGGTTTTTTTTGCTGTCACCGTCCTTCACCGTAAATATATACACACCTAAAAGTATGAACATTAAAGAAAAAAGAAGCCACCCATGCTTGGCGCCCAGCTCGTGGCGATGCGCCGACGTACGCTTATCTCCAGCGCAATGGGGAGGGGGGTAGATGATTGGACGCCCGCGCTTATCTATACGGGGGGAGGGGGAAAAGCAATTGTGTGCTTAGGGCTTTGCCCTGAACCACAGGTGGTCGAAACTTCCGGAGCCCTCCACAACGGCGTCTCTCATAATCAGCTGATGATTTTTGGACGTTAAACACCACATATCAATCATCAATAGTAGTTTGCACTCATCTGTACCTGTGATGATGATTCGTGCGTCGTTTTTGTTTAAACAGCACGTCACATGTCGAGCAGTAAAGGTTGTTGATTCGCTTTCATCTTATGTGTTTATTTTCGCCCGCAATTTTCGCGTCAGCAGCGTGATGCACGTTTCGATCTTCCCGCCCTGTTCAGCGTTACATTCAAAGTTCCCGCTATCGCGTTCACTCTTTCACTCTTGCGACGGAACTTTCACTTTTTATTTTATTTGAGAAATCACCAGACGTCGGAAAATGAGCGTAGCGTCGCTGGAGGCACGGCAGGAAATAGCGTAAAGTATGAATTATATACGTAGAATACGGTGTCATCTCGAACGAGCCTAGCAGGAAACTTATGAACAGTGACACGTATTGGTGCGTCACACAATTGCGAAAGGGGACCTTTAGAGCACGTGTTCTTCATGAAGAAATCAAGGTGGAATGGCAACTCTATCTAAGGTTGACGTCATGTGAGCAGACAAAAAGGACGACAAACTCAACAGTTAAAAAATTGTCTTCTATAACCCATAGTTTCAGGGTCGGCGGCCATAGGCGTCCCATGCTGCGTGCTTGCGTTGTGGAGTGACAGCACTAATATGGGCACCATAATCTTGTGTATGGATAATGCAGATTGATCTATTGATTGATATGCGGGGTTTAACGTACCAAAATCACCATATGATTGTGAGAGACGCCGTAGTGAAGGGCTCTGGAAATTTCGACCACCAGGGGTTCTTTAACGTGCACCCAAATCTGAGCACACGGGCCTACAACATTTCTGCCTCCATCGGAAATGCAGCCGACGCAGTCGGGATTCAATCCCACGACCTGCGGGTTAGCAGCCGAGTACCTTAGCCACTAGACTACCACGGTGGGGCCTGGATATGGCAGAGATTATCCGCAATAACACAAAAACCTTTCCACTGGTGTCTACAAACGCGAAGTACAACTTCTGTGAAGAGTTATTACGGCTACGTTAGCAGGAGAAGTGCTAAGGCTTTGGCAGTTCAAACACTCTAAGGCAAAAAGGTGTTAAAAGGGTGTGTGGTTCGTCCTTTTGGGGACTATTAGGGCTGCCACAACCATTAATTCTTTCAAGGACTAACGACACCGGGTCTAACAGTTAGTCCCCACAGAGGAGCTCAAGGAATAACATATAGTCTTCACATTTACACCTTAGTGAGTAACCCTTAGTCCCACAATTTATCTCAAAGGACTAACATTTAGTTCTCACGTTTGAACCTTATCGAGCAACTGTTAATTCCTGCCTTTACATCTTACCGGGCGACCATTAGTCCTCACAGTTGCACCTGGCCAGACGAACGGTTGATCCACTCAAATACTCCAATCAGATGAACTTTTTGTCTTCAGTTGAAACATTGCGTTTTGTTTATTTTTCGCTAGGCCTAATACTTTTTTCGCCTGTTTTTCTGCACAGTGAGCAACAAATTGCGCAGAAAAAAATGCGAAAAAGTAGTAAGCCACCTATGTGTAACTGCTTTCGCAGTCACGGCAACAACAAAAGACAAAAGTGAGACTTCGAAATCTTTTATTTTTCTACACACACACACGAAGCTTCTTCATTCTTTTAAGTGAATTCTTAGTGAATTGTACAAGTCCAGTCTCGTTGTCAGATCCTGTTCACTCCTTGTGGAGCTCATCCGACGGAAGCAATAGATGACAGGCATTGCAGAGGCCAGCGCACGCAGCCTTCTGCCTGTTGTGTTCCCACAGCTGCAAGTAAAATATCATAGTACAAATAGTTAGACACACGTGACAGAAGATGAATTACACGCATATGACAAGTACTTGCTCGTTAAAATAAAAACAAGCGTTAAAACAAGGCACAGAAAGATCTTTACCTTAATATCTCGCACAGTCCTCTTGAAGCTGCTCTGTCGAAAGGGATGGATGACAGGCATCGCAGACGCTAGCGCACACAGTCTTCAGCACGGTGTTTGCCCACGGCTGCAAAATAAGTTTCGAAAACAGTGAGTCACACGTGACAGAGGATGAATACAAATGTATACGAGGAATACGTGCTAGGTGAAATGAAAATATACGTGAGATACGACATGCTACTAATTTCACCATGATTTCCACATCATCAAAGACTTATTTCGATCCCCGTAGCACAACAGCTTAGGAGCGGCGGCCGCAGCCACAACTCCGCGTACCACCGTGCCGCTAACAATTTGGCGAGTCCTGAGCGAGCGACGTCGTTCAGCTCGAGCAAGCGAACGCAAGACCAAACACGGCGGCGCTACAGGTGGACGGCCTGCCGCCAGGGAACTTCGAACGGAAGAGCGATGGTACGCTTGGCCACCGCCACGAACAGTGCCGAGCTGGTTTGGAGCTAGCGCAGAAGACATCGACGGTAATGTGGCCCTTTTCCACAACTTCGAGCTAGTGCAGTGCGCAAACGCGAGTCCACCGCCACGGCCAACGGACGGGGCCGAGCTGCTTGCGACCGACTGACGAGAAGCCAACTGCAATTGCGTCCAATTTTCAGTGAGTTCCGACGCTACCGAACGCCCCACCAGCCCGTGCTGATGCACTTACAGCGCGCGACATACTACATCCAAGCTCTATACGAGAACCCGCAACGTGTTTTCGATGACAACCAACACAGCGACGAGGTCTCAGCCCAATATCGTCAACCCGGAGCTCATCGTGGCGGCGAAGACAGGCGAGCACTCGATGAACGAGCGTACGGGAGGCCGACGGCAATGGCAGCCAATTTCCAGGTGGTCGCAAAGCACAGGCGAACTGCAGACGCTGAAACTAACCTTTGAGATGCATTTCGTGCATGCGACATACAACACGACCTAGCCCTTGGCGGGCAAGCGCGATCCGTATCGCACACGCGACAAGTAGAGTAGAATAAAGAATGATAACTACCCTCCTTAGAATCCAGCGCTGTTTTCTGCCCTGAGTCGGACTGAAGTATATATCCGATAGGCCTGTTGTCTTCTCGGCCACCATATTGGCCTTCCCAACTGCTGCTGTCGTGTGTTGGTCATGACTGTCTTGAAGCCAGAGATACACAGCGCGGCCTGTTGACGTGTCGAGACTTGCTCCAGGCTTTATGGATGCAGTGAAACGCAAAAGCAGCGGCCCACGCTCATCCAAGCCTACACACAAGCACCACGTCGTAATTCTTAGATCGTCGAGTGCAGGCGGCCGTGGTCAAGCACTCCGAGCGTAACGCAACGTGAACCGTCGCCAGCAAAATACGGGGAAAGACTGAGCCAGCAGATGAAGAGAAGGTGGGCTAGTCACCTTGGCAACGCTTTTGGCGCCGCCTGCAATCCCCGGGTGGTTCATCCCTTTGGAGCGTGTTTAGAAACTACCCCCGTATTCTAGATCATCCCTTCATTCGACGCTTCACTTGAGAAAGCCCATGGAAGCGCCCTCCCCAGGCACGGCAAGTCACTGCATATCAGCGATAATGTTGAGCGATTCTCGAGCAGCGCAGCGTCATTTTCAGCCGAGAAGCAGCGCAGTGCTCCATTCTGTCAAGTGAAGGGTAAAAGTCGAATCGAGGAGCGTTTGTGAATACATGGGGAAGTGGTTTCGCGCGGCACGCTTCCCTCTGTAGTTGCTTTTCAACGGTCTAACCATTCATAGCGCGCCTATTGGGCTTTGTTACTCCTTCGGGTAATTTTGCCTTAGAGTGAAGATGGAGAAGTTTTTCATTTTTAGACTGCTACGATTAGTCTTGCTGCTCATTGTGAGAGAACCAGTGACGCATTGGGGCAGATCGATGGACGTTAAGGATATTGCCACGTTCCATTTCTAAAGTTCAGTTATCGCCCCAAAACATTACACAAGTCTCAGCACAAAACGTGCGTGCAGTTTTCGAGAAGCTTCTAAATTTTAGTAGATCATTTCGATAAGATCACGCCCGCTCTGCGAACTGTACAGATTATTTTGGAACCTATGCCACCGCCAGCGATAACGCTAGAACATTCGATGGCAAGAGTATAAATGCTGACCCACTTCGCCGCTTGTCAGTAGTTGATCGACGGCCGACGCTCCGTTCGCCGCTATCAGTCCAAGACTGCTACTGTAATCGCACTTTCCGTTTACCGGGCACAGGTTCACCCAAATAAACAGTTAAGTTCCAACGCAAAGTCTCCTGTCTTCGGCCACGTCACGACCCCGTGACATCTGGTGGAGGTGCTGCTTCGTTCATGTACCGGACGCCCCCGTCAAGCCGTGAACCCAGCCCACGTCGCGAAGAAGACACCGACACCAACCAAGAGCAGCGAACAAGCCGCCGACAGCAAGGTCTCCCACCGGAGTACGGGCTTCTACAAGACAAGGCGCGGAAGACCAATGCCATGACCTCGACTGCAGCGACAATGACAACTGGAGCGTCCCAGCCCGCGATCATCATCCATCAACCCAGGGAACCACCAACGTTCCATGGGTCATCGTTTGAAGACCCGGAAACCTGGCTAGAAACATACGACCGGGTGGCCACCCTCAACCACTGGGACAACGAAGAAAAGCTCCGTCGTGTGTACTTCTACCTGAAAGACACCGCAAGGACCTGGCTAGAGAATCAGGAGTCCATGCTCCGAACGTGGCATGTCTTTTGTGGCGCATTTCTAGAAACGTTCGCGAGCGTAGCTTGCAAAGAGAGGGCCGCTGCTCTACTAGAGACCCGGGTTCAGCTACCAAATGAAAAGGTTGGAATTTTCACGGAGGACATGACCCGCCTATTCCGTCGCGCTGACCCAGACATGCCTGAGGAGAAGAAAGTTGGTTTCCTCATGCGAGGGGTCAAACAGGAGCTCTTCGTGGGACTAATGAGGAATTCACCGAACACCATCCAAGAATTTGTATCCGAAGTGACCACCATCGAAAAAACCCTGGACATGCGCACCAGACAGTATAATCGTCGCCTGACTCCAGAATGCGCTGCTGCTCAAGCCAGTGACTCCGAAGACCTGCGTGAAACGATCCGAGCGATCGTGCGGGAAGAGCTGCGCAAACTGTTGCCTTCAGCGCAGCCTCAAGTGGATTCGATCGCCGACATTGTGCGAGAAGAAGTTCGGCAATCACTTCGAATTCCCCAAACACCACTGCCCGAGCCAGAAACTATGAGCTACGCCGCTGCAGTGCGCCACAGCGCTCCTCCCCGTCCACGCTAAAACGCCGCCCCGTCGCACTTCCGTCGTCAGACGCCACCGCCGCCACCACCCCCACCGACCGTCCTACCGTTCCCCAGCGGGCCAGTGCAGTGCGCCGAGGAAAACGGACGTTTGGCGTGCACCTGACAACCACTTAGCGAAGGTGGCCGCACGACGCAACATGGAAGCAACGGAACATGCCGACGCAGCCATGTCCCGACGCCACGCCCTAACTGTAATGCAAGACGGCGAACTTGTGACCTCGACGTTCTATTGACGTTCGACGCGCAGTGGTAGCAGGCCCGCTCTGCTACCACTGCGGCGAGGCCGGGCACACATACCGCCGTTGCCAGTACCGACAGATGGGACTGCGTTGCTTCACCGTCAATGCACTGCGTCCACAGCAAGGAGATCGGCCACGTGACATCGCCGACTACGTGACAGGAACTCAATGGACACCACGAAGTCCTTCCCGTTCACCATCGCCCAGCCGCACCCCCGGCATGATGATATGTGGGGTTTAACGTCCCAAAACTACCATATGATTATGAAAGACGCCGTAGTGGAGAGCTCCGGAAATTTCGACCACCTGGGGTTTTTTAACGTGCACCCAAATCTAGGCACACGGGCCTACAACATTTCCGCCTCCATCAAAAATGCCGCCGCCGCAGCCAGGATTCGATCCCGCGACCTGCGGATCAGCAGCCGAGTACCTTAGCCACTAGACCACCGCGGCGGGAATCCGCACCCTCGGCAGTACTCTGGCCCAACGCGGGGTCGGTCTCCTAGCCCGAATCCGTGAAACTAAGGGCAGCAACCAATGGAGGTGTGGTTGCTGTGTGACGAACTACCGGAGATCCTCCGACGACGACGCCGCCGCGACGGAGCTTCCCAAACACAACGCCAACCAGGCAAAGCCCTGACGGCAAAAGCTCACTTAGCGAAGGTGGCCGCACGACGCAACATGGAAGCAACGGAACATGCCGACGCAGCCATGTCCCGACGCCACGCCCTAACTGTAATGCAAGACGGCGAACTTGTGACCTCGACGTTCTATTGACGGCCACAGTGTGACCGCTCTCGTCGATACTGGAGCCGTCTATTCCGTCATCAGTGGGTCGTTCGACGCGAAGTTAAAGAAAGTTAGGACAGCTTAGAAAGGCCCTGAAATTTGCACAGCCGGAGGTCATCTCGTAACGCCTGCAGGAATCTGCATAGCGAGAGTCATCATTGACGGCTGTATTTATCCTACATACTTCGTAGTCCTACAGCGTTGCTCGAGAGATGTCATCCTTGGTATGGACTTTTAATGCCTCTATGGTGCTGTCATCAACCTAAGAACAAAGTCGATAGCGTTATCCACGGAAGAAGCACTACCGCCACGCACGCCGTCAGGAAACCATGCCTTGAATGTGCTGGAAGAACAAGTCACCATTCCGCCTCGCTTCAGCATTATTACTTGAGTCGGCGCTCCTAAATCACCTGACCTGGAAGGCGTCGTTGAAAGCAGTCAGCATCTGTTGGTCACCCGAAATATTTGCGTCGCAAGAGGAATTTCAGAGCTGTGGGGAGGCAAAGCAACGGTTATGCTCACGAATTTCAGCAATGAGTACAAACATGTGAACAAAGGAAACGGTCGCATTCATCGATAAAATTGTGGATGCCACCAGTGCTTTCGCCCTCGCCGATTCTGCGGAACCTGCTCAGAGAAATCAAGCCCCTCCCACAGCTTTCGAAGTCAATCCGAGACTTCCGAACTATAAGCAAGAACAGCTCAAGGCCCTGCTCCTGCAATACGAAGATTGATTTTCATCGTCATCGAAAATTTGGCGGACCCCAATCACGAAACTTCGCATTATAACCGAACAAAATGCCAGACCACTCCGTCAGAGTCCGTACAGGGTTTCGACGCGAGAACGTGAGGCAATGAAAAGACAAGTTGATGAAATGCTGCGGGATGACATTATCCAGCCGTCCAAGAGTTCATGGGCATCCCCCGTGGTGTTAGTGAAGAAAAAAGGATGGGACTCTACCTTTCCACGTCGATTATCGCTGCCTGAACGAAATCACAAGAAAGGGCGTGTATTCTCTCTCACGAATAGACGACGCACTTGATAGGCTCCATAACGCCAACTACTTTTCGTCAATGAACCTCAAGACTGGCTATTGGCAAATCGAAGTCGACGAAAGAGACCGAGAGAAGACGGCGTTTGTAGCACCGGACGGCCTCTTCGAGTTTAAGGTGATGCCCTTCGGCCTTTGCTCAGCGCCTGCAACTTTTCAACGCATTATGGATACAGTACTGGCAGGATTGAAGTGGCAGACTGGCCTTGTTACTTGGATGACGTCGTCGTGTTTTCCTCGAGTTTCTACGAGCATCTTCGGCGCCTTGAAGCTGTACTTCAAGCCTTCAAGATGTCCGGACTCACGCTGAAGCCAGAAAAGTGCAGATTTGCGTACGAAGAGCTCGTTGTTTCTGGGGCACGTGGTTACCAATTCTGGAGTCCATCCCGATCCGCGGAAAACAGCCGCCATAGCCGACTTCCCGCCGCCCACTGACAAGAAGGCGGTGCACCGATTTCTGGGCCTGTGCGCCTATTATAGGTGGTTTGTGAAAAACTTCGCCCGCATCGCCGATCCACTCACTAACCTTACCAAGGCCGACGTGGAGTTCAAGTGGGAAAAGCCGCAGGAACACGCTTTTTAGGAGCTTAAACATTGCCTCCAGACGCTTTCGTTACTTGCTCATTTCGAAGAATTCGCCGAGACAGAAATACACACTGACGCAAGCAGCGTAGGCCTTGGCGCCGTTCTTGTGCAGAGGGCTGATGGATTTGAAAGGGTTATTAGTTACGCCAGCGATCGCTATCCAAAGCAGAAGCCAATTAATCCACATCCGAAAAGGAGTGCCTCACCATAATCTGGGCTACGTCAAAATTTCGCCCCTACCTCTACAGCAGGCCCTTCAATGTTGTCAGCGACCACCACGCATGGTGTTGGCTAGCAAACTTGAAGGACCCTTCAGGTCGCCTCGCACAATGGAGCCTGAGACTTCAAGAATATGACATTACCGTGGTTTACAAGTCCGGCAAGAAACACTACGATGCCGACTGTCTCTCTTGTGCACCTGTCGACCAACCACCACCCGACGACCCGGATGACGACTACTTCTTGGGAACGATAACTGCCGACGACTTAGCTAAATGACAGCGGGCCGACCCGGAACTTAAGGCCCTAATAGATTACCTCGAAGGTAGGACCGCCGAAGTTCCGAAGGTATTCAAGCGTGCACTTGCGTCGTTCTTCTTGCGAAATGGTCTTCTCCAAAAGAAAAACTTTTCACCGCTTCAAGCCAAGTGCTTCCTTGTGGTGCCTTCAGCTCTGCAACCAGAACTCCTGCAGGCACTGCACGACGATCCGACAGCAGGGCACCTCGGTGTTTCTCGCACGCTCGCGAGGATACAAGAAAGGTACTATTGGCCACGTCTTACCACCGACGTCACTCGTTATGTTAGGAAATGCCGGGGCTGTCAACGACGCAAGACACCACCGACAAGGCCGGCGGGACTTCCGCAGCCAATTGAACTACCTCACCGACCTTTCCAGCAGATTGGTATGGAACTACTGGGGCCG
The DNA here is from genome assembly GCA_013436015.1 of Rhipicephalus annulatus. Taxonomy (NCBI): domain Eukaryota; kingdom Metazoa; phylum Arthropoda; class Arachnida; order Ixodida; family Ixodidae; genus Rhipicephalus; species Rhipicephalus annulatus. The sequence continues at coordinate 228,082 of WOVY01000227.1, read as the reverse complement.
TTCCCGACGTCGGCTTTCGAAAACAAATAGATCGTTGTAGCTACCGACCACCTCACCCACTACGCCGAGACAACAGCCCTGTCAAAAGGCAGTGCATCCAAGGAGCTAAGTTCTTCGTCGAAAATATCGTCCTACGTCACGGTGCTCTGGAGTTCCTTATCACCGACAGAGGAACGGCATTTACTGCTGACCTAACTCAAGCGATCTTGGCATACAGCCGGACAAACCACCGCCGGACGACAGCGTACCGCCCACCGACCAACGGCCTCACCGAGCGGCTAAACAAGACGATCGCCGACATGCTGGAAATGTACGTTGATGTCGAACACAAGACGTGGGACAATATTCTTCCGTACGTGACCTTCGCATACAACACGGCGGTGCAGGAGACGACGGAGATATCTCCATACTAATTGGTCTACGGAAGGAGCCCGGCAACGACGCTTGATGCCATGTTACCCAACGTCACCGACGAAGAAAACCTCGATGTGTGTGAGTACCTTCAACGCGCCGAAAAAGCCCGACAACTCGCGCGTCTCCGCATCAAGAATCAAGAGACGAACGACAGCCGCTGGTACAATCTTTGACGACGCTTCGTGGAATACCAGCCAGGTGAACGTGTTTGGGTGTGGACACCAATACGCCGACGGGAACTAAGTGAAAAGCTTCTGCGACGGTACTTCGGACCGTACAGGGTGGTTCGACGTCTCGGCCCACTTGATTACGAGGTTGTCCCCGACGGCAACAGGAACTCTCAACGACGCCGATCGCGACCTGAAGTCGTCTATGTCGCGCGCCTCAAGCCGTTTCATGCGCGTTAACAAACTGAAACAGCATTTTTTGTATTATTATTGTATTGTAATTTATTCATTGTACTTTCTTGCATTATTGTTGTACCTTCATCTTTAGTTAAAGCATCGGGACGATGCCTTTTTTCAGATTGTGGCAATGCCACGTTGAATTTTTCAAGTCTTGTTATCGCCCCAAAACACTACACAATTCTCAGCACAAAACGCGCGTGCACTTTTTGAGAAGCTTCCGGGCTTTAGGGGATCATTTCGATAAGATCACGCCCACTCCGCGAACTGTACAGATTATTATGGAACCTATGCCACCACCAGCGATAACGCTAGAACATTCAATGGCAAGAGTATAAATGCCGACGCACTTCGCCGCTTGTCTGTAGTGGATCGACGACCGACGCTCCGTTCGCCGCTATCAGTCCAAGACTGCTACTGTAATCGGACTTTCCGTTTACCGGGCACAGGTTCTCCCAAATAAACAGTTAAATTCCAACGCAAAGTATCCTATCTTCGGCCACGTCCCGACCCCGTGACTATATATTGAACGCTTTGGGTGCATGCCGTGGACCAAAACTAGAAAATCCTGCTAAAACGCCTATAGCATGCAAATCTCACGAGAAAACAATGTTCAATGAAAGGTTTCAACCTGTAGAGAAACTGTTCGCTTAAACATCACTGGGAGTTGAGTAGAATAAACTTTATTTGTCCAATGATTCCTGCTGTGCCCGGGGCAAGGCTGCGAGGGTCAAGCACAAAGTAGGAATGAGTGATTGATGCGTGAAGTTTAACGTCCCAGAACCACCATATGAATATGAGAGACGCTGTAGTGGATGGCTCCAGAAACTTAGACTACCTGGGGAGCTTTACCTTGCACCCAAATCGGAGCATACGGCCCAGCGGAGCATTAATTTCCGCCTCCATCGGACATACAGCCACCGAAACCAGGATTCAGTTTCGCGACCTGCAGCTCAGCTTCCGAGTTCTGAATTACCCACAACACCACCGTGGCGGGGAACACGAAGTAAAAAGTGAGAGGCTTATGTGTTTGGTTTATTGCAAAAAAGTGCCTCAAAATCCCTAAATATGGAGAAATTTCCAAAAAAAGAGGCTACTCCATGCCACTGTTTTCACGTCGCTACGCAATAGTATTCAGTATGATCTTCATTCTAATGGACGTAATGGAAGAGTGAAGTGGTGCTTAATACATTTACTGTCAGTTTAGAGGTCACGTACGTCGATGAGACCAGTTACGATTAGAAGAGACTGACAAAAACAACGAGTGCATTCGCGGACACAATCGCGGTTACAAGTAGAGAGGTAACGACTATGGTAAAAATGTTTTACGAGCTCAAAACAGAGCCGTGGTTGTGAAACGTGGGTTGGTGTTTAAGGCCAGTGGTGACATAGTGCCGCTGCATCAAGGCACCTTCGTATCCATTTTCCTTTATAACAATTCACTCTCTCTCACTGCCCGCGAATGTTAGGCCTGGCGCGCACATTTGAAATTGTCGTTCGGGCCATCCCAGAAGCTTTGACTATTTAGAAAAGCACAAGGCGGGGCTAGATGGGGCACGGCAGCATCACTGGAATGACGTCTAATCTGTTTGTTTTCGTTACACCGCTCGTCACCACCTTTCTGATGATGCTGGCTGAGGGTGATGCACCGGGCTGGTAAGCTGCGACCAACGCCTTACAACCAACGATTATCTTGCATGTTAACTCGTCAAGAGCACATGCGCAGCTCAACGACATTTGGTATACGCCCCCTTCATCGACAGCGGCTGGCGCTTTGGTGGGTCTCGAAGGAGCATTGGCGGCGCTGCAGGCATCTCGCTGGGTCGAAGCCATCCAGACGCCATATGGCACAGCGGCCTCACTGGAATGACGTCTAATCCGTTTGTTTTCGTTACACAGGTGAGGAAACGCTACGGCAAATGCTTTCGCTCAAATTATCTTTGCTTATTGGTGCCGCCGTGCCCAGGGCTGCTCTGCCTGTTGGTATTTGAAATGCTATTTTGTGTTGAGAAATTATTGTTACTTTCCTGCATGGGATGTTGAAACGAACCCAAGACCTGGAACTGACCTAACCCCCCTCTTTAAACAGATTCAACAAACTGCTGATTATGTCAAGGAAATTTAGAATGACCGGCTTACTGCCACCGAATCTAAACATGAAAAAGTAGCAGCTCTTTATGAGAAGGTTGCCTCGTGTATAAGATCGGTAAACAAACTATAGCAATCCTATTCCGCTCCGGCCAGACTAGACGACCTTGAATACAGCTCACGATGGTCTAATTTATAATGAATGGGATTCCACAGAACGGCAAAGAAAATGACAGGGACCTGGTTTAAATGGTTAATGAAGATGTAATAAAGAAGCTACTTAAACTTGAAACAGCTGCTATCGAGCGTATCCATAGACTAGGAAGACCTTCTGCTAATAGCGCATGGCCCATAATACTAAACCTTCAAGATTTCCGGGAAAAAACTGCTATTCTGAGGAATTGCTCTCAAATAAAGGGATCAAAGATCGCGGAGGGGGAAGATTTTTCTGCCCGCGTGTGAAACATCAGGAAGAAGCTGTGCAAGCAACTAAAGCAAAGAAAATGGCAAGTGAAAAGGTAAATCTCGACAAGTTTTGGAACTATTTGAATGCAAAAAATAAAAAAAGATAGCAAACTATCTCCAGATTAAAGCAGAGAATGAACTAATTTCTTCAATAACTACTTTCATTCAGTTTCCACCACAGGCAACGACATCCCTCCACCTATCGAAATTCACAGCGTCAACCGCATTGAACCTGTCCGCTTAAGCGAAGCAGGTATATTTGACCTTTTGCTAAAAACAAAGGTTAAGAAGCAAGCAGGGCCTGATATTATACCGAATCCGTTTCCCACCCGTTACGCCAAATGAATAAACAAAGCTCTGTTAATTATCTTTAGCATGTCTCTAACAAAGTGCTCACTTCCCAATGACTTGAAAGTGGAAAAAAAAGTGGCAAGAGTCATACCATTTCACAAATCGGGTAGTGAGGTTGACGTCGCTAATTATCACCCGATATTCTTGACAAACACTACTTGCAAAATACTAGAGCACATTATTCTTAAGCATATCACTACTTACCTTGAAAAAGAGCACATTTTGTCACCATATCAGCACGGGTTTCGTAAAGGCCCATCTACCGTTACGCAACTCACTGAAATAATACATAAGCTCTCATCGGCCATTGACCTTCAAAAGCAGATTGACCTTATTTCACTCGGCTTTTCAAAAGCATTCGACCGGTTTTCACATCGAAAGTTAATACTTAAACCGCAGGCGACATTAGGTAAAGGACCAATCACAAAATGGATTAGCGCATACCTGACCGAGCGAACGCTGTTCGTAATTATAAACCAGCAAACATCGGAGCTATCAAAAGTTATATCAGGTGTACCGGAAGGCAGCGTCTTAGCCTCTATTTTACTTTTTATATTTATTAACGATTTGCCTCATTCCACTGAAACGAATATCAAGCTTTTCGCCGACGATTGTGTAACTTATAAAGGAAAAACTCTCCTTTGGACCACATTGCTCTTAGCAATGCACTATTCTCAGTTTATAATTGGTGCACGAAATGGCAGATGACCCTAAACGTAGAAAAACAGCTTTGTTAAGAATAACGCGTAAAAAAACTCTATTATATTTTGACTATATTATGGATGACACACCACTAACTTCCGTAAAACAGCATATGTGCCTAGGACTAGTGGATTGTAATTATCTTAGATGGGAGGCGCATGTTAACCATGTTACATCTTCAGCCTTAAAGCGATTATTTTTCCTAAAAAGACAACTATGTTTTGCACTACCTCAAACAAAGCGCTTGGCCTATAAAACCTTAATCCGCCCATTATTAGAATACACCAATTTAATCTGCTTCCAGGCAACAAAGAATCTAATTAAAAATCTAGAAGGAGTGTAAAGGAAAGCAGTTAGGTTTACTTATAATAAATACAGTTTGCTTGACTCACCCCCTGAACTGATCGCAAAAGCCGGGCTACTAAAATTACTCAATTGCACTAAACTCGCACGCCTAAAAATGCTCTTACAACTTATTTATAGGCGGCTAAACATGGACAGCTCGAGATTCATATCTACTTCAGAAACCCGACAGTCACGCCATAAACATCCAGTAACATTACAAATATACCGTTTCAGCACCAACTGTTTCAATTATTCCTTCTTCCCACAGTCATTTAAAGAATGGAATAGATTGCCCGCTTGTCTGACCAATACTAAAGGTTTGAATACTTTTTTGAACTTTCCTTGATAACCACATTCGTGACACTAAAAGCTGAAATGACGTTTTCCCTTTCTATGCTTTTTCTCGCTTGTACAGTTCTTGGTGCTTCTTGAATATGATAGTGTTATCAGCGCAATACGTATTATAATATTTTTATGTATATCTGCCTGACACAGATTGTGCTTTTATACTCTTCAATTATCATTATAGAATATCTGCTGTCGTGCATTCTCGCATTTAAGTGCAAGTGTATCTATTGTGTATTTGGTTGTATATGTATATCTTGTGTAGTTTGTTTGCCCTCCTGCAATAGTCCTCTTTGGGACAGGCAGTATGTAAATATAAAAAAAACTATTGCTGCACTTGGTATACCTACTCAGTCAGTGATGACACAGAACACAGCTGCCAGAAAGTGCATATTTGGCTTCCTTGGTTAAAAGAAAAAAGAGCAGTGACTGGTTGGGCGTCACCAAAAAAGCACAGTAATCTTTCTTATCAAGCCCACCGCCGTAGACAAGTTCGCCGAACATCGAAGACTAAGCTTTCGGTTGCTTATGGGTACGGCCCCATTCACGTCCTCGCGTAGTTAATCAAATTCGAATTCACGTTCAGATGCTTCATTTTTCAAAGCACATTTGGAGTGGTTCTCAGGAATAAAATCTGCGGTTTGCTGTTTGACAAAGGCCCGCAGTTCATTAGTTTCTCTTCGCACGACCACGAAATTTTAAATGTCCAGATTGACTGGCTGAAAAACAATAATTGATAGACAGACAGGGAGGGCGTGGAGTCGTTCTTAAGGGGCCACCCACTAAAACACTTGGTGGGCTCCAGCTTGCGGGAGCCCACTGGTCTCGGCCACAGCCGGGCACGTTCAACCAAGGCCCGTTGAGCCGTCAGGTCAGAGAGCCGAGCAGGGCTGCCTGCCAGTTCTTCCGGAAAGGGTTGAGAAAGCATCGTAAAATTCTCTGATGGCAGGCTCAGGTCTGCATCCTTGAACAAACAGACGAAAATGGGAATTTCACAACAGATGACAAGGAAGTGGAATAAACTAATTAACAAGGCGACCCTAAGTTTTAAAAACCACAAAAAAGAGAAAAACGTTTTAACAAGACTGCTGTCCTATGTGCCACTTGCATAAAGACATAATTCAGCCATGAAATAGAACACACACAAAGAGAACAACACAATTCCGCTCGTTCAGTGTTCGCTTTCGCGGCTAAATCATGTCAAAAATAAAATAAATAAAAAATAGTAATATATCTAACAAGTTCTCAATGATGCACAGAATGTGACCTATCATTTTGACGTGGCAGCTTTTCCGCCTCCCTTCTATTTATCGCCTCAGCTGTGGTATAGATGACCGTACACTTCCTTTCGGTAATTAGTGTGACTTGCACGTGGGCCGGAACAGCGCTCTCTGTTGTGGTGATCGGTCTGCTTCACATAATGCTGTGATGTTCGTGCTAAGCAAATCAGGAAATGCTCTACTTGGCACACGTCTGATTAACCACAAATATGTTGTGGGCAGGAGACAACTCCTGCTGCTATATGTTGCTGATATCATTGCCTGATTTTTCAAGACTTAGTCACCTATGCAACCGCTATTAGTTATTTAACATGTCCAAGAAGACTCATTGGTGCAGAATTAAAACACCTATCTATTTTGTTAAATTGGTGAGAAAACTTTTTGTTTGTGTAACTTGTGACTGCCATGTAACTGTTATTTGGACTTTAAAGGTATTGCTTCGACACGCAAGTTCATGACGTATATGACCTTGACCTACAAAAGTACAAGATGGTACACTTGACAGATTGTTTTGATTTCCTGTACTGCAACTGTCTTGATTAGGTGAATATTCATAACAGTCTAAGCATACATGCAAGATCAATCAAGACTCATACCAAGCCTGCGCATGAATCCTTAAGTAGAAGCTTCTTGCGCGGTTGCTAAATGTTCTCGCTAGTTATTTTTGACGCAAACACTGAGAAGGCCACAAAGGCTCAATTTCTGAAGGTCATGCGTTAATATACAAATATTTTTGTGCAACAACAGCAAATGTAGAATAACACTCTTTTTTAAGTGCGTTCATTTGTGCCCTTTTGCTGCTAACTTCACGGGAGCATGAACTCTGTAAAGCGAATTGCCGCTCTTAACAGCGAAAACTTTTATTAGATCACAAATTGGGTCACGCGCAGCGCTGTAGTTGTCCGCCGCTGGTGTCCCTGACCACATCGCGCGAAAAAAAAAAGGTAGTAGAAATGACACAATGGGGCTCGAAGCCCGGTCCACCAGACGACCTATAAACGAATTATAAAGTGTTTTAAAACAACAAAAAAACATGCAATCATCACACATTACAAATAACGTAACAAATGGATCCTTCGATTCTCAAACCCATTACAATTGCTTGTTTTTGTTCAGCTAATAATTTTGGCAAATGGCAATTGGCACAAAATTCCTCACAATAGTTTAGCGCATACCAAGCTTCTCAGAAGAATGACGAAAAATAGCATACCGAATGCCAGCCTACTCCCCTAAAGTTTTTAAATGAAGCATTTCTTAGCGAACTTCGGCGACTTTGAGCATATCTATCTATCTATCTATCTATCTATCTATCTATCTATCTATCTATCTATCTATCTATCTATCTATCTATCTATCTATCTATCTATCTATCTATCTATCTATCTATCTATCTATCTATCTATCTATCTATCTATCTATCTATCTATCTATCTATCTATCTATCTATCTATCTATCTATCTATCTATCTATCTATCTATCTATTTAGCCAGCCACTTACGTTTGGGCGCTCTCATGATCACCCGCTTTGCATGAACCGAAATCAGCATGGAAAAGTAAGATGATTTGACGAATATGACGCACTGGTAAAGAGATGAGAAATGTCAGAATCCTGTCGCGTACGTCGTCCAACACTTCCCGCCAGACAATGGCACAAACCCAAAGGTGAGTATTTGTCACTGGTATGCGAGTATGTGCCACAAGAAATTGACACTTAGTATCTACCCAGGAACGACGAGAAAACACGGTCATTTTTAACATGTGAGCGTTAAGAAATATCCGACATTCTTAGCGTCGACCAGACGAATGCAAAGAATAAATGTCAGGGTCCCAGCTTGAATTAAACCCAAGCATTCTGCCTGGCAATAAAGCATTCCACCACATAGCTACTACAGGTCTCCGATATACATTGTAAATGATAGCATCTTCGTGAAACGAGTATAGTGGGTGCAGCGCTGCCTACCCAATTTCATAAACATTACATATGTATTATTTTTATGCATCCGTCTCGTCGGTCAACGTCAATTGTGGTTACTTGCCATGCGTTCAAGTTTATTTATGCAGCAATGTGCAGCGCCATCATCCTAGCTAACATCAGCACTTTATCTCAGCTTCTGGTGTGTCTAATACGCATGTTCTAGTTGGCACCGGTGCGCAAGTGCAAACGACTGGCTGTATAAACATCTGCACATCTTCAACATATATCTATGCGTGCAACATTTGTAAATATATTTAGCATCATTTCATGACGTGTAGCTCAATAAAAAATAGCAACACCATCGCCTTCACTTCCAATGCTTCGCAAATTGTCGATTTCCAGGTACGTTGGATCTGCCGAATTTTCACTATAATAATTCCGTAGCGGGCATCAAGCAAGTGTGCTTGCAGCAGTTACCCAAGGAGGGTTCCGAAAGTGTGCTTATATAAAGTATAATTATTATATAATATATATGATATATTATATCAATATATGAAATATATAAACAATATAGTAAAAAGTTATATAAGCATAACAATATATTATATTATTATTATTATTATTATTATTATTATCATCATCATCAAAAGAACCAGTATGTCAAGCCGGGCGAGCAGAAACTCCAGGACCCAAAGTGTATTGTGTTGCAGGGTTATTGGGTGGCTGCATAGGGTCACAAGGTCAAATCTGACAGCAAATCGAGGGACCTACATTATGCTCAAGATGACAAGGGTAAACAAAATAGGCCAGAAGGAATCCCAGCTCTGATCTGAAGAGTCTCGCGATTTGGCTATAAAGTTTATCTAAATGGCTGGAATGTGCAGGAGTTCCGATACCAGAATGCGAGTTAGGATGTCGGAGACAGCCGCGGTGGGTAAAGTAGTATTTTTGCTGGTAAGAACACTCTTTCACATGTTGCCGTCTAAATTTACAAACGAAAAAGTTTATATTTAGGAGAGACTAGAGAAGGTGCGAAGATGTATTCCTTGCTCGCAGACTAGTTCAATTACATTCACGACTTTGGGATACTGCTACTTGCAGTTTTATTACAATTACTACCAGTACTCCGCAAAAATGCCTGCAATTGAATCTGTGCCCACTTCTTAGGGGCTGAAGATTGGTCTGTAAAATAAACAGAATATAGATCAAATTTTTGCTTACAATGAATAGAAAACATCTTTTTTATCTCAGGTCTTCTGGTAGCAGCTGTGTTTTGTCTGAGCTTGAGAAATGATGATGTTTGGGGGCCATAATAACAGGCGGTCTCAAATGTAAAAATCGCCAAACTGGCAAATAAAAAGTGCCCCGCCATTACGACTAGTGGAAGCACTGACTGACGCTCTCATGTTTTTGCACTTGTATACCGCATAAAGAGGACGAAAGTATAGTCATCCTGGTAGCTCAGTTGGTAGAGCATCAAACGCGTTATTCGAAGGTCGCAGGTTCGGTCCGTGAGCACGGCAAATCAACTTTTCAACCACTTTTATTTCTTCGCATTGGCATTACAAATAATTTGCTTGGTATGATTGTCCTTGGTATGATTGTGTTAGATGTCACTAATCTGGTGTCGAACAAAAAAAAAACGAGCCCTTGGGGGTACACTCCCTACATGGCCAAATCAGATTCATATATTATACATTTTGTTCATTAAAGCATCACGAGCGTACTCTTATGTCCTTTGTGTGCCTTTCCTTATAATCGTTGTCTTTCTGTGTACTGCACGTACTTCACATATTCCAGACATGCATCTATAAAACCTGGCTTTTAGACATAAATCTAAAACAGCACTTTAAGAAAAATTCTTGGCCATAATGCTTTCATAGGACCAACGTTAACTTTGGGTAGCTTTTTTGGGATCCGCATTCACATAAAATTATTGCGAAACTTGAGATTGCGCAGCTGAAAGTGGTTCGTTATATATTTATTGCTTACTCGAGAAACAACTCACCAACAGCGCTCATAACTCATAATAGCATCACTACTTCATTATACCGAAAAGCAATTTGCTATGCTGCAATTTCAGCACTCGCTTTATTTCGTTAAACTTAGCCATTGGTCCACCGACTTATTTATTGCGCAGACAATAAAAAGAGTATATAAAGATACGTTCACTCTGGAGAACGTATTTAGCTCGTACAATATTTTCATGAATTAATAGAATCCTAGTAGATGCTCTTGGAGCATCTACTAGGATGATAATTGTGATGGTGACAACTGTGCATACCTCTGTTCATAACCATACCACCTAAACTGTCGACACTGTTCCCCAGTGAATTTTATTTATGTTATCTGTAGTTATGATTTCTATTTTATTGCTGCTATTTTACTACGTGTGTTGTTGTGTTCTTGTACTGCCTTATGAAGTCTTCATGATTTTCATATTTTATTCAGTAGGTTTAGGCAGGTACTCTTGGTGTACCCCCATTTAGTGTTCCGACCACAGTAGACTGCAAAGAATTAATAAGAAATAAATAAAATTGAGGCACTTTACTGGTATAACATGACTTAATGAGCAAGAGTAAACCTCTTCCTCATAAAAAAATTTTAACTAAAAGAGGTCAGAAATTTTACTGCGTCGCCTTCTTATTTTTTTTTCAAGCCCTGTCCACCACGATCATTCTAAACCCATAATGAAACTTGTTGCGCTAGCATTCGTGACATTTAATATAAGTCTGCACTACGATAACACGTACATGCGCAAAAAAGGAATGTTGTGCATGGTGAACTCAGTAGGTAGAATGCTGCTTCGTCTGGCCCGTCGCAGCTATGCTGGGTCCTATTACTCTGAGCGCTGCAATAGTGCCCCCAAAACGAGCATAGATTGTCTACGATGGCGTTCAGAGAAACGGGCCCGCAGTCACCTCCTGCAGGAGATGGATGATTTGTACAAACTAGTTCGCCTATTCTGTGCATCAATAACATTCATTCAGATTTTTTAGTTTGAAAATAATGAAAAAATTAATGAACCTGAAAAAGTTATGCAGCTTCACCTTCTTATGACTTGCACCGTGTGACTCGGCGATTGCTATCGAGGAGCAAGTACCTACTGTGAAGACACTTGTACTGCCAGCAGCGTCAAGCTTAGCACCAGTCAGAAGTTAAATGCGCCCTTCATCGTATGGCATGGTGTTGCCATACGACGATAGCACCATGCAAACAAGGGTAGCACCATAGAAACGATAGAAACAATTGTGGTACGTGTCACGTGAAACCTCAACTAGCACATTCGTTTGTCCCAGAAGTGCCTTTGTTGAGAAAAATAGCATTCCAAAAATGTTTAAAACGTTTTAAATTGTTTCGAAAACGACACAATAAAAAAACTACTTAACCGCTCTGGTGAAGGCCTTATAGGCAGACAAATGAGCGAACGCGCCCTATCAAGATGGTGAAACTAAAAAAAGAATTTCTCATAAACTTCTTAAAAAAACGCACAGCATGTAGCAATAGGAATCAGCTTCTCGCAAGTTTGAACACCAGAGACGGCACGATACGTTTAAACCTGTTATGTTAGACGCACCTGGGAAAAAAAGCAGATGTGTGTTGCTTTAAACTCATGAGGTTGATGCAGATGTCATTTTTACCTGTTTAATAAATATTTTTTTTATATTGTGGTTTATTCGACCAGGAAAGCTGGTGGAAAAGATGTTACCTCCACTACCCCTTATGGCAATAGAGCACTTGGTGAGATCACATAGAGCACTTACCAAGAACCTGAAGTATTGGCTGGTCAAGAACGCAAAAAAATCAAAACACTGAAGCAGGTTCGAAGTACCTGCTGTACTAGTAAAAATACTTTTATATTTATTGAAGCTTCATAACATAGGCGAGCATGCCGAAACACTATTCATATTGGATGTTTAGTGCACCTGACGACACTAAATTCTTAACAAATGCTTGTTTGGAAAAATGTTTAGTAATTTTTCGCCTAACCACTCAGTAAGCTCAAAAGTGGTCTACACTAAAATACTCGTGCACAGTCATTCTAAAGTTTAACGGATTATACGGGGACAAGGCACACGAAAGGAGCAATTCCACGAGGCATTCGCATCGGTGGTTCTCTTGAATTGTCATGCTTTGTGTGTCTTGTGTTTGCGTGCCTCAAACTTGCAAAACTTGTCTCCAGCAGCAATCGATGCGGCAGCTGGGTATGCTAATTAGCCAGCAAGACATTATGTCTTTGCAAGCGAAACATTTCATGCGCAGATAAAGATGTACCATTCCCTAACGTGCAGCTGGTCACCAAATAAATGAGAACAGAAGGCATCATCAGAAAGCAGGCGTGCCCTTCTTATGCAAATGGGTTTGTCTTGCGCCAGAAGATTAGTGTAAGGTAGCTCTGTAAGAATATATCAGGGCCGCTTGAAACCTGTTGTTTTTATCTGGTAACTTCTACTTTTCAGAAGTGCCCAGTGAAACGTTCCGTATATCTTGCGGATAGTTGCTTACGTAAGCTATAAATTTTTTGCTGATACGCTAAACAATGCCATATATTTCGTAAAACTTTACAGAAACGTAGGTACTGTTAGAAAAATTGCCAGACCCAACGTAATACGGGAATCGATAACATGCGAAGCAGGAATGTGGAATGTTGACATGTCACTTTAAATTAAGCAAAAACCTGCGAAGTTCACGCGAATGCTGCCGTGCATGACTCCCATGCTATGTCTTTCTTGTTTGAAAGTGTCATTTACCTTCATCGTCTGTTCACGTCACGTGATACTAAATTTCGCATATGTAGAGCTAGTGAAACGGCCATTAGCACGCATTGATCGTAGCATGTAGTCATGTTTTTCATGACACATATGTCATGATTATCATGTTTGAACGTTTCATTTACTTTAGTCGTCTATTCACGCCACCTGAGTCCACATTTGGTGAATGTGGAGCTATCAAAACAGCCGCGGGCAAACTATGAGCGCATCACGTAATCTTGCTTCACATGACGCGCATATCATAATTATCTTGCTTGCACTTGTCGTTTGCCTTCGTCGTCTATTCGCGCCACGTGCTACCACATTTGATATATGCGGAGCTAGTTAAGCGGCTGCGGGCACGCTATGAGCTTCGCACGTCATTTTTTACACCATACGCATGTCATGATCATCATGTTTGGACGTGTCATTTACCTGCGTCGTCTATTCACCTCACGTAATACAAAATTTGGTATATGTGAGGCTAGCGAAAGGGCTGCGAGCACATCAGAAGTGCGGTATGTTGTCATGTTTTACACGACACTCATGTCAAGATTATCATGCTTTCAGCAGTCACATATATTCGTCATTCAAGGATGTCACGCAACACCAAATTCGGTATATGCGAAGCTAGTGAAAGGGACGCTAGCGCACCACTAGCGTGGCATGTAGTCATGACTAGTCATAACGTGAAAATAATAACGTGCATGTCGCGATTTTCAAGTTAGTGTCTTGCTCTTATGTTCGCTATGCAGTCATGTCATACCATACCGCTTTTGCAAAATGCCATGTAAAGAAAACCACCGTAAGAGCAGCAAGACCATGAATTGCTTATTATGGCATTCATGACATACATACCTTAATTTTCATGGTATTACTAGTCAATCATGCTCCTCATACTGTAGTGTTATACAATACCATGTTTCGTATTGATAGAATTATGGAGACGGGTAGAAGAGGTAAAAGTCATAGGTGGCTTATTCAATGCAATTTACTAAGAAATGATGTGAACATTGTTTCAGTAACTTGACTTTGCCTTGGTACCCATAGCTTCGCTGTTGTGCAGTGAAACAAAATAATGCTTTAGATGCGCTTTTATACACTAGACACAATCAAATGTACAGAGCAGACATTCAAACCAAGAAAAGTACAATGAATAGTTTCGCCGTAAGGACGAAGCAAGGAATACGATAGAAAATGGAATGTCCCACAAAAAAGGTGAAGCAGCTCTACACTTACAGCGCACGTCTGAAGCAGGAAGAAGTACACTAGAAAAGAACGCCCAAGCATACACACTATAAGCAATCGCTGAGAAGCTTCAGCTAACAGCGGTGACAGCTGTAACAGCTCGCCGCTCTTTCCTGTGTCTTTCTCTCGACTTTTTCTTGCGCTGTTGTGCTAAAATTAAGCTTTTACGTGTTGGTGCTTAAGCAAGCTGCTGCAAGTGTCAGCGATGCGGAAGCTGGCATTCCTAGGTATTTCTTTTTCTTTCAAACTCCAGCCACTTGAGTGGCCCCCGCGTACCCCGACGTTGGTTGAGCTAGACGCAAGTTGTATGCCATGCTCTTTATTTTTAGAGGCAAGCCTCTTAAGGCATAGGGTGGTCGTCACCGTTATGTATGCACGTATGTAGTAACTACCTGACAGAATATGAACGGAGTGAATTATGATGAGAGGGGCGAACCTTCTGAAGAGTTTTTTTAGCAAACCGTGAATCATCCATTGGCCGCGGCCATCCCTCGTCTGTCTGTTTGTCTGTTTGACGAACGTATGGACAGACAGATGGACGCACAGATGGATAGGTGGCCGCACAGACAAACACGGGGAGGGACGCAAGAACGCATGCAAGGACAATTGCGCGGATGAACGCACGAGTGGACGGACAGACAGATGGATGCATAGACGGCCGAACCAATAGACGGATGCACGTACAGACGAATGCATTAACGCAAGAACGGAAGCACGGACGCACTGACAGACGCTTCGCCACACTCACCTTAAGTCACTGCGTGCATATGCTGAAAATTTCTTTGTTCCACTTCACGCGTGGGTGCAGAAAGATGTTCAGAACAGTGAATATAGTGCCTGAGGGAACAGGAGAACCACGTTTGGTGTGTGGCACCAGGAGCTGGGTTCTTTTGTCGCTGGAATAAACGGCAGCGTCGAGACGCACTGCTGTAGTACTCCTGGAATGCTGTCCCTAAAACCCGGTTCGCCATCAAACGAAGCCTTCAGATTTTACAAATGAATTTACGTGCGAGTCTTAAGGGCAGTTTCGAAAATACAATAGAATGTTGGCTGACTGCGTGGTAGAAAACACGCCAGACTTCTACTGTCTGCTGCAGCAGTAAATGTAGGATATATATATATATATAAATATATAAATAATATATATATATATATATATATATATATATATATATATATATATATAATATTGTTATGGCGTTTATTAGCCGGCACACAGCGAGTCTACACAATGGCGACAGTAACGGCCAAACACGGACTCTCCGCGCAAGCGGCGTTCTTTTTGGGCAGACCCACTAGAAAGCCCTTGAGAGTTCGACCCATTTAAGTGTTCGGCGGCTTCTCTATAATTACCCCGAGGTCGAAGAGGGCGCCGCCTGGCGACCTAACAGCTTGTCACTACGAGCGGGTCATAGTAAGCCTTTAGGTGCTCCACGTTAACTATGTCGCGCCCGTGGCGGCGCATGTCCGAAGATTGTTCAATTGGCTCGATAAGATAGTTGACCGGAGGTGTGCGCTTGGTCACACGGTAGAGACCTTCATATTTCGGGAGTAGTTTGGAAGAAAGGCCAGCTACAGAGGTCGGAATTGAGAGCCATACAAGGAAATCAGGAAAGAACGTGGGTTCAGAAGTGGCGGAGCCATCATGAATACTCTTCTGCCGCTCTTGCTCATGCCTCGTAAGTCTTGGCAAGCTCGCGACACTATTCAGCAAGCCTTGCGGTCTCGGAAATAGGTGTACACTCAGATGAATCCGGCGTGTACAGGAGTATCGTGTCGATGGTGTGTGACGGGTGCCTTCCGTACAGCAAGAAGAAAGGTGACAAACCGGTCGTGCTCTGAGGGGCGTTGTTGTAGGCGTAGGTGACGAAGGGCAGTATGGTATCCTAATTCATGTGGTTGGCGGCGACGTACCTCGACAGCATGTCGCCGAAGGTGCGGTTAAAGCGTTCGGTCAGACAATTCGTCTGCGGGTGGTAAGCAGAAGTTTTGCGGTGGACAGAATGGCCGGCACTCAGTGAGAATGGCGTCGACGATTTCTGACAAGAAGACACGGCCTCGTTCGCTGAGAAGCTCCTGGGGTGGACCGTGGCGCAGTATGAATCGATGCAGTAGGAAGGACGCAACATCACGCGCAGTATCCGCAGGGATAGCGGCGGTTTCGGCGTATTGCGTTAAATGATCTACGGCGACGATGGCCCAGCGGTTGCCAGTGGACGTCAGAGGAAGTGGTTCATACAAATCGATACCTATGCGCCCAAACGGACGGTCAGGGCAAAGTAACGGTTGAAGACCGGCTGGTGACATGTGTGCGGACGATTTGCGGCGTTGGCAAGCTAGACAGGAGCGAATTAACTGCTGGACGTAGCGGTACATCCCGCGCCAGAAGTAGCGTTTTCTAATGTGATGGTAGGTTTTGAATACCCCAGAATGCGCGCACTGTGGATCAGCTGTCTGGAGTGGGAGGATTCACATATCTCCGACCGCAGTCTGCGGGGTATCACGAGTAGCCACTGCCGGCCATGTGCGTCGAAATTGCGTCGGTGTAGGAGACAGTCACGAATGGCGAAATGGTGAGATGGACGACGGAACGCACGCGTGGATGGCGTTGCGGACGGATCAAAGAGCAAGTCGATCATTTGGGCGATCCAATTATCCTTTCGCTATTCGGTAGTGATGATGTCAACATCAATGGCTGAAAAAGCAACCGAGGATACTGAGCAGAGCACGTCAGCTTCAGGCAGAGGGGAGCGCGAAGGGGCGTCGGCGTCAGCATGCTGGCGTCCGTTGCGGTAGAGCACGCGGATGTCGTAGTCTTGTAAGCGAAGAGCCCAACGGGCGAGGCGGCCTGAGGGATCCTTCAATGATGACAGCCAGCATAGTGCATGATCGTCGGTGACGATATCGAATGGGCGACCATGCAAATAAGGTCGAAACTTTGTAAGAGCCCAGACAGTCGCCAGGCACTCTTTTTCCGTGACGGTGTAGTTTGTCTCAGCTCTCGTGAGCGTACGGCGTGCATATGCCACGCCATAATCAGGGAACCCGGCTTTGCGCTGCGCCAGGACAGCGCCGAGGCCTACACCACTGGCGTCCGTGTGCCTCTTTGTTGGCGCCGTAGGGTCGTAGTGGCGGAGAAGGGAAGGAGACGTCAACAAATGGCGGAGCTTCAAGAACGCGTTGTCACACTCTGACGACCACGAATTGAGGGGCCCGTTACTTCCAACGAGCTTCGTCAGCGGTGATATAATCGTGGCAAAGTTTCGTATGAAGCATCGGAAGTATGAGCACGGGCCCACAAAACTACGCAGTTCTTTCACGGACGCAGGTTTTGGAAATTCAGCCACGGCCCGAAGCTTGGCTGGGTCAGGAAGAATGCCATCCTTGGACACACCGTACCTTAGGATGGTGATTTGGCGTGCTGCAAAGCGGCACTTCTTCAGTTTTATTTGCAAGCCAGCATTGCTCACGCGTGCGAAAACTTCTTTTAGACGTTGGAGATGCGTGGAGAAATGTGGACCGAAGACGACAACGTCATCGAGGTAACAAAAGCACGTGTGCCATTTCAAGTTGCGCAGAACGGTGTTCATCATGCGCTCAAATGTCGCAGGTGCATTACGCACACCAAACGGCTTGACGTTGAATTAGTACAAGCCGTCGGGTGTGATGAAGGCAGTCTTCGGTCGAGCGTCATCAGCCTGGGGTACTTGCCAGTACTCCGAACGCAGATCGAGAGAAGAAAAAAATTGGGCTCCGTGAAGGCTGACAATGCGTCGTCGATGCATGGCAGTGGGTAGTCATTCTTGCGAGTGATCTCATTGAGCCATCTGTAGTCCACACAGAACCGCACAGAATCATCATTCTTCGCAACAAGAACAACAGGAGACGCCCATGGACTGTCCGAGGTGCGAATGACGTCGCGTCGGAGCATATCGACAACCTGCTCGTTAATTTCCTGGAGTTCAGCAAGCGACACGCGGTATGGACGTTGCCGTAATGGTGAATGGGCACCAGTGTCGATACAATGCGTAACAGTGGACGCGCGACCGAGAGAACTTCGCCCGACATCGAAAGAAGAACGGTATTCTTGCAACAGGTCTAGAAGCTAGGAACGCTGTACTGACGTAAGGTTGACATCAATGTATGGGCCAAATACATCAGGAGATGATGGGTCAAAAGTAGAAACAGCCCTGATGGTACGTGAATCGGGACAACGAGAGTCTTCGGGTACGTTCAGGACTTGTGCGTCGTCAACTGGTTCTACTCTGCCGAGACATTCCCCTCGAACCAAGGTAACAGTGTATGGGGATGGGTTGGTCACGAAAATAGCGGCGTTGCCCTGGGTGATTTGCACGTCGCGAAAGGTACTAGCAACCCTTTCTTTCTGGTAGCACGGTCGAATGGCGAAACGAGTGCAATTGTGTCGGAGGGACCGATGCAGTAGACCGATACACCCATCGTCGAGCTTGGAGGCACTATAGTATCGTCTTTCACGAGAATCTTGCTCAGTGTCGAGGGACCGTCTTCTGGCGTGAAATGCGAGAAGAGCGAGAGTACGATTTCGGTGGCGGCACAATGAATGACGGCGTCGTTGCGGGAGAGAAAATCCCATCCGAGGATGACGTCTTGAGAGCATGCAGGAATTATGATGAATGGGGCGACATACAGAACGTCCTTAACGACAACGCGAGCTGTGCAGCCTGCTATACACGATGAATACGATGTGAGCTAGCGGTACGAAGGGACAGCCCAGAAATCGGCGTCGTCACTATTCGAAGCAAGCGGCAAAGGTTTTCGCTCATAACTGATACCGCAGCTCCAGTGTCAATAAGAGCAGATGCATGAACACCGTCCACGAGCACGTCAATGACATTAGATGGGTGGCTCTGAGGGCTTTCACAATGCGATAGCGTCGCAGTTCTTGCCTCTGGTACTGCGACGACTAGTTTTCCCGCTCATGAGCAGAAGAACTTGGCCGCATGGGGGACAGAGACCGACGTCGTGGAGATGGCGACCTTCGAGTGGACGGACCTGGGCGAGATGACAGTGGCACAGACGGCAGTTCGTCGTTATACGAATGGCTAAGATGGCCAGCAACAGGAGAAGAAATAGGAGCCGGCTGTAGTCGAGAGCAATAACGGGCTACGTGACCGGCGTAACCGCAAGCAAAGCAGATGGGCCGGCTGTCGGGTGTGCGCCGTCAGTTTGCCGGGGTGGGTCTCGCCCGGAACGGTGGCTGGAAAGGCTGCATGGTGGGCTGAAAATGAGGCTGAGGGGTTGCGCCAACATACGCAGCCGGCATACCCGCTGCAAAGGACGGAGGTTGTGCGGCAGCTTTGGCGTAACTCAGTGGTGCGGGCGCTTGAACGACTGGAGGCGGCCTTGCGACCACCTGGGCGTAACTTGGGGGCGCAGGGACCGGAAGATGTTGTGGGTGGTACGCAGGCATGACCTCCGCTATTTCCTGCTCAATCGCTCGGCGGAAGAACAGTAGTTGCCGATTGTTGAACAGCCGGTGGGTGGGCCAAGGGAAAGAGAGAGAACTGGCGCACGATTTCCTCACGTATGAAGGACTTTAGGTCTGCCAGCAGCGCCACCTGATCACTTCTCGCCTCCAAGTCAGCAAGCCCTGCTTCTCGTGGTGTAGAGCGACGGGTCATCGAACGCTGCCGGCGGAGCTCCTTGTAGCTCTGGCACAGCGTGATGACCTCAGCTACTGTGCCTGGGTTTTTCGCTAGCAGCATCGGGAAGGCATCATCGTCAATGCCTTTCATGACGGTCCGGATCTTGTCTGATTCGGACATGCTGTCATTTGATTTCTTGCACTGGTCCAGGACATCTTCAATGTAACTGATGAATGATTCACCGGCCTGCTGAGCACGTTCGCGTAAGCGCTGCGCGGCTTGCAGCTTTGGAATGGCAGGGCGGCCAAAAACGTTGGTAATAGCAGTATTGAAATAGGACCACGTTGCGAACTCGGACGCGTGGTCGGTGTACCACAAACTTGCAACGCCCGCAAGGTAGAACACCAAGTTTGTCAACTTGCTGTCCTCGTCCCATTTGTTGGGGACGCTCACGCGCTCGGAAATGGCGAGCCAGTCCTCCACGTCAGTGCCATCGGCGCCCGTGAAGATGGGTGGATCGCGGATCTTGGGGACACCGGGACAAGGGGGTGGCACGGGAGGAGGCGTTTGCTGAGAGGCGTCGTGGGACATGGTAGATTGCAGGGTACGTGAGCGTAGTTCCAAGGGCATCGAAGGGAATCGTAGCATTCTCCACCATTTTGTTATGGCGTTTATTAGATGGCACACAGCGGTCTACACAATGGTGACAGTAACGGCCAAGCACGGACTCTCCGCGCGAGCGGCGTTCTTTTTGGGCAGACCTACTAGAAAGCACTTGAGTTCGACTCATTTCAGTGTTCAGCAGCTTCTCTACAGTATATATATATATATATATATATATATATATATATATATATATATATATAAGTATACATACATACATACCACCCCAACACTCACAGACAGAAGGTTTTCTTCTTTCTCTTCCCCCGTCCCCCCGCCAAAGCACTTCATTGTCTTTGCGTCGCTACACTCTCCTTGACTTTGTTTTGTGCATTTTGCTGGATAAAGGGAATCACATCGCTGATAGCAGCTATTTCCATGGCACCATCTTCCGTTATGTAGCCGATGGTCTTTAGTACTCCGTCTTTTGTAGCCGCTTTGGTCACCATAAATGGTCTCAACAGTTTCGCACTATGACTGTCATAGCCTTTCGTATCAAAACTAAATCCCTTAGAGTGATATGGGGATCTTGTTGTTGTAGCGCTTTCCAAATGCTCGTTTAATTTACTCCCTGTGTCTTCTTCGGCTCTATGCATTCTTCTTGGTTTTTTCAAGCTGTAGTGTTGTCTTGATTCCCAGTGTATCGTCTGCAGGCAGATATGCCAGTTCACCGAAGGCGGTATGCTGAGAAATGCATACCGAAATACTTTCTGGGATTTATTGTGATGTGACACTGCTGCTTGAAGGCAACATTTCCATCTTCCTGGGATTCCCGGAGTACACGCTTATTTATTGCTTTATGACTCGTATGACCCGTTCTGCGAGCCAATTGGCTAAGGGGTGGTATGAAGCCGAAAACTTTGGGGTAATGTTCTTATTGCCCACTAAGCAACTTCCGGACTCCTAAACACCGTCCTACTGTCAGACAGAATGCATTTTACTCTCTTGAACATGTCTCTATTCAGTAGTGCTATGACAGTTTTCGCATTCCCTTTTCCTGGCTTGGCTTCAACGATCCTTGAGTATTCGTCAATGCACACTAAAAAGATTCAGTTTTCATTACGTCTTTGCTTTTTTTAGCTCAGCGGAGTCAATATGAACTGTCTCAAATGGCACACTTAAATAAAGTGGGAAAGTCGTATTGTCCGTTTGATGCTTGTATTTGTTCTCGTTGAGTTGACAGTCTCGGCAAAAGCTGATGTAATCGGCAACGTCCTTCTTCAATGCTGGCCATGTAAATCGCCTTCTCAATTCGTAATAGATGCGCGAAAACCCATCGTGTCCTCCTGAATGTGGGCTATCAGGGTACAGCTCGAGAACCTTTCTTATTAGCGTAGCTGGAAAATGGAACTTTCCTCATATGGACATTCATTGTTCTGTACCTTTCCAGAGTTTTAGTAAGTTAACAGTTTCCTTTTTTTCATAGCCACCGATTACTGGAAGCCGAGAAAGTACATCGGCATATAATAATTCTTGTCTGCTTCTGTGTGCGACTTCAAAATTAAACTGCTGAATTTCACTGATCCACCGGGCAATTTTTCCTTTCGTTTCAGAAACGTTTAGCAAATGGGTAAGCGCCTGATAATCAGTGAGTAGCTTTAATTTTGTTCCATCGATGTAAGATCGAAAACTCATTGAAAGAACAACCAATGCCTCCTTCTTTGTTGTGCTATAGTTCTGCTCTGCCTTCGTAAACGTATATGATTAGTAGCCAATTACTTGGGCTGCTTTGTCATGTTTTCGCTGAAACACAACAGCACCTGCGCCGAAGGTGAAAGCATCTGTCGTCAGTTCAAAAGGAATGGTGAATTGAGGTAGCGTTAAGATCGAGTCTGATGACATGGCTGATAATAAATCATCGTAAGCCTTTTCAGATTCATCAGTCCAAATAAAATTTGTATTCTTGTGAAGCAATCAACTTTTCAGTAGTCTTGCTGGGGCCGCAAAACTTTTCATGAAATTTTTGAAGTGTCCGGGACGCCCAAGAAAAAAAAAGTCCGAGTGCGTGTACACTATCTGGCTTCTTCATCTGCCGCACAAGCTCCACAGACTTTTCCTTAGTACTCTTAGTCAATCCATCCACGATGCGTCCAAGAAATGTAATTTTTGCCTTGAAGAACTCCCTCTTCTTAAAATTCACTTTCAGTTGAGCTTCGCACAGTGCAATTAAAACAGCCGTCAAATGTGGAGTGAGAGAAGTCTGATCTTTTGAATAGTCTAAAATATTGTCAACACAGACGTTACAAAACGCTCCGAGAAAAAGTTTCAAGACGCTATTCATTACCTTTTTAAGGGCGTGAGTGACATAACAGGGATTGAAAAAGGTTGTGTATATTATATATTCTTCTTCGAGGGTACCTGCTGAAATCGTCTGTAAAGATGTATTCGGGAACAGACTTTGCGACCTCCCATTTCCTCAATTATTTGATCAATTCTTGGCATCGGGAAACAAAATGGGTCTGTTTCATAATTGAAGACTCGGTAATCTGTACATAGCCTCAGATATATTTTCTTTGGGAGCCAGCGTGATTGGCGAGGCGTGCGTGGACACTGATGGCGATATTTTTCCAGCATCTAATGTATTGTCACGGTTATTAGCCGTAAACACAGAAGGAGGAAGACGACGTTGCCTTGTGGTTCTCATACCACGTACGAGCGCTGTCTGCTAAAGCAAAGTAGGCGCGTGAAAGCTTTAGCTCGGTGGTCCAGCGGTTTGCCTTAGCGACTCGCTCATACTGGGCTAACCAGTCCTCAACGTCTTGATACGCCTCACCATGGAATGTCTTCGGAATCTGAGGCTGCTCAAAGGTCAGCTGGGAAGCACCTGCAGTAGCCATTTCTCTAGGCGGAGTGCTTTGCTGGGAAAGTTCCAGGGGAATCGCCTCAGAACGAAGGCCTCGCTGTCAGCGACTGTAGCGGTGGACAAGGGTATCCACTGAAGGAACGGGTTCCGGTGTCGGACTTGAAGTGCCGGACCACGGAGGAGTCGCGAGCATCAGTCTTAGAAGCCACGCACCTCCACCAGTGTCGCAACGTGCAAAGAACAGGACACAAGGCTTCCTTTCGACGTTAACAGCAAGGCTCTATTCACACACAAAAACAAAGCGCAAGAGCAGACGCGCAACGTCGTCTTCCTCGAGAAAACGCTAGAGACTGCCGCTCGTGGTGCTGGCTTCCTCCTCCTTTTGTGTTTACGGCTAATAACTGTGACAATACTTTGGATCTCGCTTTTCAAACAGATTTTCTTTTCGCGCTACATGTTATAAGGCTTTATCCCGACCAGTGTAACGTCTTTCAGCTTGAAAAGAACCAAAAATTTTGTTGTTGCCGGTACGTCGTTGCTCAGCAGAGAAGTTCGGGGAATTTGTGGCGGATTTTGTCTTTACATGCAATAAGGCAGTCCTAGATGCCCAAAAAGCGCACGTTTTTTTTGCCACAGTTACTTCACCATTGTAATAAACGTTTACCTTTACGGTCTTCATATCAGTTCGGTAGAGTGAAAATGCGTTGTCACACCCTTTCACTACGAGAGTGTCAATGTGTCAGCGTGCGGGCCTTGAAAGATGCGCTTGTTTTCAACCATCTATCACACATTTGTTTTGTCCCATTGAAGCATTGTACTTGTACTGACCTCCCTCGAATAATTTCTTTCCTCTGTACAAGTGCCTCATTTATGGCAGACGCACATGCTCCACTAAACACTAGTGCATCAACATCTTCACCATTTACATTTAGTTTTATATATATGGAAGATTACAAACATTTAGAAAAACAGTCAATGTTGTCGTCAGGTGGGACTGCGCAACCACTTTTATTCGTTTTTGTTTCAGCCTCGTCAGAGTTTGAAGAAGCCATATGCTCTTGGTCGTTACTGACCTCGGCGATTACATGACCACTCGACTTCTGCCATGACAACTTGCGAAATGCCACAACTTCTAAGGTGCCTTCTCCGAATAGTAATCTGGCCTACATGAGTTCTGGGAATTCAGATTCACTGAGAGGTTTTGTGAAAGAACCTAGAAGTTCCTCAACAGCTTTAGGCCATTGCACTTGTGCAATGGCCTAAATTGTTTCTAGGGTTCCTTAGGAAAGCCGTGACTTATGAGCGGTATTATCGCGGTCTCTTGCAGTTCCGGGCTTGCCATTCGAAGAAGCCGCCTTTTCTCATAAAAATACTCTAGGAGCTTTCCTGATTTAAATTTGTAAAAAATTGCTCGGCCCCACGTTTCAACGGGGTTTTCGTCCAAAGCAGCCAGGAAACTCCTTTTCCACTCATCCCATGTGTCGGTCTCGTGTCCGGCGTAGTGAAGCTTGTAGTACTCTTGAGCCAGTCTGGTAAGAAACGGACAAATGCCCTGATGCGCCCACTGGATTCATGCCAGGAGGTGTCCACACACGCATTTTCGTAAAATTTGATCTAGGTGTCCAGATTTGTGCTCTCAACATCGATTAGATCAGGCTTTTCTGCCTCCTCGTTGAGTATTTGCCATGTATGGTTGACGGCATGAAGACTGTCCATGAATTCTTGCTGTTTCTCTGCTTACTGCTGCTGACAGTAGAGGATTTCTATGAGGCGTGAGTCAACGAAAGAGTCTTCTTTGCTTGGCGAAGTACTTGACAGTGTTTTCAAAAGCGGCCACATGATGTATTCTAGTTACTCGGAACACTGCAGTTTCAGCTTCACTGATAGTTGGTAGTCGAGTTCACGCAGTTTTGAAGTCGTGATGCCTTCAGGCAATTCATACGTGTCTTCAGCCACTTCGCAAGCCAAAACTTTGACTCGTCACTTGAACTTCGAAATAAAGCCAAAGTTATCCACATATTTGCGTTCTTAATTCTGTCAAAGACTGTGTCAATATAACGTGCCAACACTGACAGAGACAGAATATTTTCTTTTTCTACTATCTCTTCCCCCGTCCCCCCGCCAAAGCAGTTCTTCGTATGCTTTGGTGGAGGGATGCGGGAAGAGAAAGTCTTCTGTCTCTGTGAGTGTTGGAGCATTATTACATACATACATACATACATACATACATACATACATACATACATACATACATACATACATACATACATACATACATACATACATACATACATATGGGTGTTTGTTTATTTTAGCTTTCCAACCTTGATCTGGTAGCTGCGTTCATACTTGCAAACATTTTCAATCAAAGAGATAATATTACTCAAGTTTCAAACCCAACATCGCTTAATAAGTATTAGGTAGTGCGTTCCTTCATTCTGAAAATTTATGGACAGGCACGTTTACTGGTAGTTATATTTGTAACAAATTGACGCGCCAAAATCATTGTGTGATTATGAGAGACGCCGTAGTGGAGGGCGCCAGAAATCTCGATCACCTGGATTTGTTTAACGTGCATCTGATTCTGAGCACCAGAGCCTCAATAATTTTTGCCTCCGTCGGAAAATGTGGCCACTGTGGCCGGTATTTGCTCCCGCCACCTGCGGGTCATCATCCGAGTCACTGCACTACCATGCTGCATAGATATGTAATTTTAAAGAATGCAATGTCTATTACGCTGGTAGCTGCATTCATACTTGCATACGCTGCGCTAACAATGGGATGCTATAAAAGAAGAAGCGGGTTTTTTACTACTCTTCACTAAAACGACACGGTGCTGTCACTATGCAGTAGCTTTTCCTTACAGAGACTTTCGTTTCACCAGATTACTGCGAAATGGCACCATATCTTACGTAGCAGTCATCGAACTCCCCGCTCAGAGCTTCTAATAATTGTTTTATTTTCTCTCCAGAATATCTTGTTTCGACATCCTTTGGAAAGAAGCACGCAGATGCGCGCCCAGTGTTGTTCTTCTCATTTATTTTTTGGGGTTTTTGTTTTACTTTTACACACTTATACCGATTTCAGACATGATGGCAATTGCACAAACACGCTGAGATTGTCCATATAAATGCTACCGCAACATAATTTTCTGATTAGCTGAAGCTTTATTACGCAGCAGTTATACAACAATTATATTGACCTTTCATTCCCTGGCCTAATTTTTTATTGCATTGTTTTGATTCGGTGCAAACTGTGTAATACGATGTTAGCATACTAGCTTGTTTGCCTCTGTTTTCAGCGGTATCCCAAGTGAATGGCCTTTCAGTGTAAAACAAGACTGTTCTCGAAAGGCCTTGCTGTGTGCACTGCTTTATTAACTGCCACAGAGCTTTACACAATACAATAAATGTAGTTTACTTTTAAAGAACACTGCTGTTCTGCTAGACATAATGAAGTTCCACTTTTAAAAGTTGTATAACTGGTCTGTGAGAGAAGAATTTATTGTAATATAGCCTATAGTTGCAGCTTGCCAGGTATGTTATTCTCCGGGATCACCGGCAAAGCGTGTGTCTTTTTCCTTATAGTGCTCGCCAGTGCCAAGAATAGCCGAAAAAAGACCATTTCGTGGTCGTCGTGGTATAGAAACTCATATTTGTCATTGGGATCTGGCAACGTCGAAATTTTGCAGATATGTATATTCCGCAGTGCGGTTTTTAGGTTCTTCTTTACAGCTCCTGTAATACGTAGAAGAATATTTTAGCTAGGCATTCATGCAAGTGCTTCTCCTTCTGAATGTTTCTTTGTGTGTCGACCACTGAACTCACTGATATAAAGGCACATTCAATAGAACTGTAGAGTCGCGCCAGTCTTGGCCAGCTGCCGCACTAAAGAGCAAGAAATCCGCGTGGCTCGTGAAGCGCGAGCCACAGCCTGGCTGGACCCTGCAGCGGCAACTACGCCTACGCCTGCGCCCTAAATAAAAGCTGTGACCTCGGCA
The DNA here is from genome assembly GCA_013436015.1 of Rhipicephalus annulatus. Taxonomy (NCBI): domain Eukaryota; kingdom Metazoa; phylum Arthropoda; class Arachnida; order Ixodida; family Ixodidae; genus Rhipicephalus; species Rhipicephalus annulatus. The sequence continues at coordinate 200,683 of WOVY01000227.1, read as the reverse complement.
AGGCTTTATCACGGCTGTCTCACCTCCCCTTCCTCAACATATGGTAAGCCCGGACCAACGAACATGCGACCGGCGCTGCACCGCCGCCTCTGATTTTCGCGGCCATGTTCCAGCAAGCTCAAGCTTTGCAGCCACACTTTGACCAGTCTCTATCACCGTTCCGCCATAGAGTTTCCTAATATACACTAGAGGGAGCTCTGGCGCTAGTGTTTATGGGAGCTGCGACGCACGGTGCTTGAGTGGGAATGGGAATGATGGGCAGTGCACACATTTGTCTAAACTTCGTACTTCTGGCCTGCGTTTCGCTGCGTGCGTGTTCGCGTGGCTTGAAGCTGTTTTCTCACGAAACAAAAATCAGCGAATGTTCAGCGATTGCGCTTCGCCACCGTATTTTTTGACTCATCCTTCCAAATTGGGCCACGAAGTTTAAAAGGGTTGAATTTTTCTTGCAAAAGAAAACCGAAACACAGCACTAAACGAAGCCGCATGTACGATTCGCCGCCCGCAAGTACGAAGAGCAGGCAAATGTGTGTGCTACTCATCATTCCCTTGGTCGCTGAACGATAGCAGCACCAGAGTGCCCTCTAGTTAGTTTTAGGAAACTCAATGTGTTCCGCACCGCCAATATGGAGTCATGGTTCCAAAAGTTCTAGGTTGCCTTGAAGCTCAAGAGCATCTGGCTCCAAGACTTCATGTTCGAGGTCCTGGAGTATGCGCTTGCACCTGACCTCAAACGACGCCTCACCTATTTCTCTTGGAGTCTCGGCCCTTGTGACGGACTACAGGATGCGATCCTAAGGTTTTGCGGCGCCGAACATCGCCTCCGACAACGAACCAACCACAAGAAGGGTGTTTCATCTACGCTCATTAAGCCTTCCTCGTGGTTCCCCTCGGCGGCATCTCGTAGAGCGCTATGCCACAACAACGAGGTAGGCGATCGTCCTACGACAACCGACGCCGCTGACGTATCGCAGCGTACGCTACCCACCGAGTGGCCTTTGGTTGACAGATTGGTACCTGTGGACACGTCGGTGAACAAGACAACTTCATCGCCTACTGACGCAGAGTGTGACTTTGAAACAGGCGCTACCTGCCACCTGTTCGCTGACACCACGTGTGGCCCTGTAACCGAACCTGCGCGCAAATGAAAGGCGCTGAAGCACTCAGGTTCGCATTATTGTAATGCTGTTCGCGTCAGTGAAATAAGTTATACCCCATGTTGTGTATAGTTGCCGTCTTTCACGCCAGCAGCATAGCTACCGCCACCATGGCAACGATTGCTGACAACGCTCCAGTTCTGCCTGTGCTGTATCGACCCAATAATGATCCACCGGCCACGCAGGCATATAGTCAGCATGCCGTCTCAATCCCGAGTTTTCCTGTGCCGGCTGAAAAAGGTAGTCCCCTATCTAGATACACGTCGCCCCAGGTCCTGTCACAGCTTGAGCTGATTGTGATGCACGACTTTTTCAAGTTTCAAGTTTCAAGTTTCATTATTTCCAAAAATAAGGTACGAAATCCAGGATATACAGACGATGGTCCCGGAGCCAGAGACTTTAGTGGGACCCTCGGTTTGTCGATACAAATGGACGGTAAAATTCATACAGAGCAACAGAAAATTCTTACAATAAACGGACATCAAAATACACCTTTAAATCACAAAAGCCAAAAGACGCAACATGGTATCAAAAAAAACCGAAGAAAAACGAGTCAAACAGGTAAACGATCACAAGTATGCTTATCTGAGAAAATGATTTTTGATGGACTTTTTTAACAAAGTTAATGAAGTGCAACGCTTATGCTAGAAGGTAACGCATTCCAAAACGATATCGCTCTGAAAACGGAAGTTTTTTGCCAGTAATTAGAAAGAGCGGCGGGTAACAGGAAATTGTTATCAGCCGCAGACATGGTCACAATATTATTCTGCAAAAGATCAGATGCAATAACGGGAAATGCCAGTTGATTATACAGCAATTTGTGAAATAAGGTCACAAGATTTATTCGGAACAAAAGATTTACTGGCAAGATATTGTTGTTAGAGCGTAGTAATGTGTAGGCGTTCGATTGTGAAGAACTAGAAGTGACAATGCGGATTGACAGATTTCGAATGTGCTCTATTTATGATAACTGAAAAGCATAAGTGTTGCCCCGTGAGACTACGCCGTAAATAATATGACCGTGAATGAACGCAAAATACAGCGCCAGTAGAGCTTCACGGGAAAAGAAAGGGCGAGCTTTGATTATCGCGTGGATACCAAACGCCGTCTTCTACTTAAGATGGTTAAAGTGACTGCGAAAGGTAAGACATGGGTCAAGATGTGAGCCAAGAAAGACGACATTAGAACAAGCAGAAATTGAATGAATACCGAGTTGTATTAGGGGAATAGTAGATAATAACCTCTGACCACTTTTAAACACCATATATTTAGTTTTTGTGGGGTTTATAACTAAGTGGTTACTGCTGCACCAATTTATGAGGGCACCTAATGCTAGATTTAACTTTGAAACAAGAGCATCACTGTTTTTATCAGATGAAGATATTGTTGTGTTATCAGCGTATAGAACACAGTGACCACAGTCAAAAGAGCTAAGAACAATAGGAAAGACATTCATATATAAAATAAATAGCAAAGGACCCAATACTGAGCCCTGCGGTACTCCTTGGTTAACATATTTTATTGTAGAGAAGGTATCTGCGGCGTGTACTGTGTACTGTCGGTCAAGTAGGCATTTTTTTAAGAATGTAAGCGCAGGGTCAGTTATTCTATAGGACTGAAGTTTATGCACTAAGACTTGAAGTTTACAGTGTCAAAGGCTTTAGTGAGATCTAACAAAATCAAACCCACTAAATTTCCCGAATCGATACTTTTCTTAATGTAATCAGTTAGAGCCAGCACAGCTAGGCTTCTTGACCTACCTGGACGGAAACCGAATTGGCTGTCTTTGAGCAATTTAAATTTAACTAAATATCCACTCATACGTTCAACAAACAATTTTTCGACTAGTTTGCTGAGGCAGGAAAGAATTGAAATTGGACGGTAGTTAGAAACTGTTTGTTTATCGCTTTTTTAAAAACTTCAAACACTTTAGCTTTTTTTAAGAATGAAGGAAATAAACCCTGTTTAAACATAAGGTTGATAATATGACACAGCTTAAGGGAAACTAAATGTGCAACGAGTTTTAGTTGCCTTAAACAAATGTCATCTAACCCAGGCCCTGTATGTTTAAGGATAGCAAAAGTGGAAAAGACTTCCTGTGGTGTTGTCGGGAAAACACAAAATGACTGCGTGATACGTCCCAAAGAAGTATACGACTGCGCAAGGGGGGCGGTGGTTAGTATAGACGGAAGAAAAGTATTTCGAAAAGACATTGGCAATTTCTTTGGGCTCAGAGAAGGTAGATTCATTGTAGTCGATTTTGGTTAGAGGGACATTAGCAGATGACTTGTTAAGGAAGGAGTTGAGCAGCTGCCATTGACTTTTGGGGTTAGTTCTGTTCTTGCCGAATTCATTTTCGTAGTACCTTTTTTTTGCTTGCTTAAGCAAGGTATTTAATAGACTGCAATAAGATTTGTATCGTTGAGCGAGACGCATATAGAGGGCTGACGCTTCTTTTTTAATACATATTTTCTATCTTCCTTAAACTTTTCGGAAGACCATTGGTCATCCATGGGTTGTGTGGATACTTGTATTTTATTTTACACTGGACAGTACACAGGTTGGTGGAAAGGACGAGTAAAAATAACGAGCAAGATCCTCGCAAGGCTGCATCTGGGTCTGACATATACATAACAGGCACCCAGTCAGTTGTACTGATAGCCTCAACAAAGAAATTTCAACTAAATACAGATTTGTAATAGCTAATAGTGCGTGTGTGGGTTATGTTTTCGAATGTGAGGAGGTTAGGGAAATGATCGGCGATATCGGTGTCGATAACCCAGAAAAAAAAACACAAGTGGAAGGACCGATAACTGCCAGATAAAAGCCCTTAAAGCAGACCACAGTAGAGTGTATCGCTTTTCACTGAGTCCAATCATCGAATCTTCACTTTCTTTCGCTCATACCCAAAGGAAGGTATAGTTCACTCTCTCGTTTTACGGCTTTGCACTCTCCGGAATCTGTGCGGCGTCAACTTTCCAAAATGAGTCGCTCCCTCATTCACTTCTATGCACGTAGCCTTCGTAAGAATATACATGCAATTACTAACTTCAATTCCTCAATTCAGCATGCCTTCACGTTTATCTGCATATCAGAGACTCACCTTTGTGACGCAGATAACTGCATGACCAGTTTCCCGTCTTATCAAGCTGAATATTGCCATCGCCAAAATAATAATCATGGGGGTGCCGCAATTTTTCTTTCCCAAGATGTCGCTTACACGCGCAGATATGACCTTGAATTAAATGTGAATCATTGCGAGTCAGTGTGGGTACTAACTGACCACTCATTACTTAATTATGAAAAAAAACCTAATTCTGGGTTGCATTTATCGCTCACTATCGTCGTCCCTTTGTGATTTTTTGCGCTGTCTCAGTGAAGTTTTATGTAAGCTAACTTTCAAAAATAAGAACGTAGTAATTGTAGGTGATGTGAATATAAAGTTGCTTGACACGGACAGTACTCCTTATGTAAATTACACTGATTGTTTCACTATATTTTGCTTTGAATCAATTGTTGAGTGTCTAACTTGAGTTGCATCTCACGGTACTGCCAAACACCTCTGAAGACAGTGCAGTTGAACTAGAGCCAAATCAGCAGTCTCCACATGAATTTTAACGACGGAGTCATTATCACGAGTGCTGCTCTAGTCCAGGCGACAGAGATGTGCCAGCTTCGGTACCATCCAGGTGCATCACGAGCTCCTGCCACCAGCCCATCTCTGCCCAACCCGCTTGCTTGCCGCTTCCTCTGCAGCCCTTCGGAGATCGCAGTGTGCGTTGCTGAGCCTGTCTTCCGGCATGCTGTTCCAGGGACCATTGGCCCGCATACTCATGCTCGCACACAATTCAGACAGGGTCAACATCTCACCAGCGTTCGTGCTTGCGCGAATCTCGCACGACTTATGACGCCTGGCCACACGAGCCGCCATTGACCTCCGCATCGCACTACTGAGCCGACATTTCAGTCGCGACCGCTGGTGCCGTCGATGCCCGTTTCCACAAGTGCATCGACGTGTGGCGTAACTGCTGCGAACATCCATTCGACGCAAACCTCGCCCGCTCCGCAGCTCCCAGTGTCGCCCGCCAAAACTTTCGATTACTCAACGTTTTAGGGGCGAAGCTCCTTAAGGTGCGGGTCTCTCCTTCCCCTGTTGGTGTATGTACTACCTTGCAAACATCCCATTAGACTCCATCACCGATCCACCACCTTAGCGACTATAAAGCCAACACAGTTGAAATGTAGCCAATATGAAATGCAAGATTGTCGTGTAATTCTACCCAAATTCACGTTGAAGAACCAAAGATTTTCCCACTATGACTATCCATAATATGTCCGTGACCACCTATAGTGTCACCTTTGCAAACTTCCCACTACTTCTTCCTTGCAGACACTCCACTACGCTCATCACCGATCCATCACTTCACCGATCATAAAACCGTTATAATGAAGGGGGAACGGTAGCGACGTATAGCTACTATTTACCAATATTAAAATTCTTTATAGATATATACAGTGCTTGTCAGGTTTTTGATAATGTATTGGGCAATATTCGCGGATGATTGACAGTTTAGTGATGAAACTCCCCCGCGCTTCGCTCCACTCATCATCACTCCATGAATATGCTGTCAATTTTTTTCACTGTAGCATGTCGGAACTTCCCCACGGACAAACCACGAACTGCCGCTCATGTAGCATACTGTCCATCCCTCTAAATTTTTATAATGTTAGGGAGGAGTTGAGGGAGTGTTTTAGGGGGAAAAGATAATATACTTACATTTAGAGCTGTTGGCGAATAGTTTGCTTGAAGCAAAGATGATAACTTTCGTAGGGCTGTGGTTGTTTCGTGGTAAAGGATGTCTGCGTTTTTTGCTGTTATAAATATATGAGTGTCATCTGCGTAAAGGCCACAATGTTGTGATGTAATGAAGGGTAGATCATTTTTATGAGCTAAGATCGAGAATAGCCCTAGAATTGAACCTAGCGGAACATCTCCATTCGTTACACATCAACACGATGATACACCGTTGACGCATACATATTGTTCTTTTTTAGTTATATAGTTAGACAAAAGCGGCACCGTTGTCCTACGTATTTTATAGTGTTCTAGTTGTGTTAGTAATATGCCGTTGTCAAGCAGATAAAACGCTTTTGTCTCGTGTTTTTTCGAAAGAAAATACTCATTGTAAGTTGCTTACTTTTATGTTTATATTTCTTTTTTTAACAATATTAGGTAGAGCATGTTCTGTTGACTTTCTCCTTCTGAAGCCGTATTGCTATGCTCAGTACAAAGTGTGTTTTTCAAAAACGTCGTGCAGTCTAATGTAAATCGCCCTTCCAACAACATTGGTTAATGCTGGCAATATGGCGATTGCACAATAATTCGCAACTTTCGTTTTGTCGCCCTTTTGAAACACGGGCGTTTTTGAGCCACTTTTAATTTCGAAGGAAACCAACCAGTAACGAAAATAGCATTGATGACATGTGTTAGTAGCTGGGCTAGAAGTGTAGCAAAGTGTTTCAGTATTTGAACCGATAGGCCCTCATAAGACTTCACTGTCTCCACGCTTCTCAAAAACTAGCCGAACTGTAGCTAACGCATTTATTGTTTTTTTGGAGCTTCGTGAGATTGGAACATCTATTCGACATGCTTTTTACAGTAGAAAAAAAGAAGTTTACCGCAACCGAATATATGAACAGCATTAGCACTGACTCTCTAAGTGGTTAGTCATTTCATGGGTAATCCAGCGGGCCCGGACAGCGGTGGAAAGGCTGCGCCTCACCCCAAAAAACGTCGGGGTGGCCTGAGCCCGGGCCGATAACCCTGCAGGATTTCTTTTTTTAAATAAAGTTTTCCATCCGTCCATCTATCCATTTTATTTCTGCGTACAAAACATCGTGCTCTAGAAGTGTACACTATACAATTTAGTTTTTATGTCAACACCTTCGACAAATTTTGACAAATTCTCGGTCATTCCTCTTCACGTTTCTGTTCAGATTCTTCGACTAAAGTCAAAATACGTCACTACATGTAGTCATACCGCACGTTAGACTTACGGCAGCAGCACCCGTGTGCGACAGTGGTCGTAGTGAAAAACATGAACAATAATCTCAGGAGAACGTCATAACCATTTTCTTTGAGTATTATAGTCACTGATAGAATAAAATGGTATTCGCTTATTTCACAACACAGATCTGAAGCTACAAATGCGGATATCAAGAGTGCAAAATGCCTTCCAGTGTGCTCAATTTCACTGGCGTGCACAGGAAACGTTATTATTTTTTAAATTGTCTCTAACGCCTTAACAAACAAATGCAGTACGTTTAACTACATGTATTTGTAGTTATGAAGTAGTGCTAGTCACTTGCGGTGAGTCGACACATATGAATGTATTCAAGAGCAGGATAATAGTCGCGTTTTACTCTCTTCTGCTTGAAAGGTATATAGGTTTTCTACTCTCTCAAGGAGAGGTAGAAAGCAGTTTGACTCTCATAATTCATACAGAGCGAAAATGAATTTAGGTTTATCTAATGCTCTGTGAAAGCAGAACACTCTGAAGTGTGACTTGACGTTACTACACATGCGAAACCCTCTTGTGTTTTTGCAGTGAACAACAAGTTTTGTTTCACCGCAGTGAAATACTCACACTCAGAAAAAGCAACAAAATGATATGATAACAGCTCTCCCACTAGCCCATACGTGATTATGACTCTGAAGGCCGAGATGATCAGGCTTTTTCTTGAGCAGCTCTATAAACAGATGAATAAGTGCGCGCGTGAATCAAGAATTTTGGTAGGCCTGCTCAAGAAAGAGCAGGAATATCTGGACCAATATTTTTCCTCGTGAAGCATAATATTTTTAACACGTTTGCGGTGAAACTAAACTTGCATGTCTAGCCACTTGCTCGAATCACCAAAGGAAGGGAGTTAATTGAGACAAATGTTACAAATATTTCACAGTTGATATCTGTTCTGCAGAGGTTGTTGGGCTAACAACATTTTGGGCCGAACATCTCAGTGAAGTAAGCGACGACAGAAAAGAAGCTCTCAGTATTTTCATGAAGGCCGCTACTTCCGGTCGTAGTGGGATGGTGTCATGCTTAAGCTTGACACAAACTTCGAAGCATTGAGGTTGAGCATGTTCGAATGAGATGTGTGCGAGAGTTGCACATTAGAGTTCAAGGTAACTCCTCCACCCCGCCTTTAAAAAAGGACGCGAATGCTATGCCGCGATTGTGCTTCCATGCAATTACGAATTCTAATTTTATTAGGAAATCTAGAGAAACCACGTCTTGCAGCAAAGTGAAGGTGGAAGAGTTGCCGTACCTGCTTCCCCAGTTAAAAAAAATTGAATTTGAAGCCTCCTTGCTTCGTATATTGCTAACACGATGTCTTTCGAATAAGCTATACGAAATTAAAACAAATGTTCATATAGTCTCGCAGAAAAAAAACATTTACTATTTTGTCAAAAATTTCAAATTGATAATGTAAGAAGACAACGAAAAATTGCAATATCAGCACAGTCTATCATGTCATTTGAAGGAGTTTATTTGGGCTACCGGAACACTCAGAGCTTGTGGAGGAATTAGAGGGACACAACCGCTCTTGTTAATCATTGAGCAATGCAACAAGGCGAGCGCAGGAAGAAGGAGCAAAAATTACGCTGACAGCGTAAACTTTTTCTAAAGAGAGATGTTCGAAATGGTATGAGACAATGAACCTGCTTTCAGAATTCGTCGATTCAAAAGAGCCCCTTTAAGTAGCTGTAATTTCTTAACCAACAAAGTATACTTCAGTAGGCAGATTACTTGGAGCTCATCCACCCAGCTTCAACACAAGGCTCGCGAACTCGCAAAACTGTTGGCCACCCGCAATAATTAGACATGTTGCACATACTTTCGGAGACTATCTTTCGTCGAAAGAGGTCGAGAATAATACCTTCGCGATTCTTAGGTCAACGGCGTCAGGTGCTTCATCATCTCAGACATTTTGTGCGTATGGAACACCTCACGCCATCCCCATTGCCCTCGGACAAGCGGCGTGCATTTGCTTGGCACAGAGAATGAAATGACTTTTTTATTCTTGAAAACATGAAAAAATGTAACAATACACCAATGTCCGGGGTGGAGTAACAATCTAATCAATTAGCAGCTTTCACTGCCTAGAGGGGGCGCTAGTGCAAGCCCAACATGGTTGTCGTTTGGGGAATCGTGCCCGTCACTTCGAACTGTGTAGTAATTTCGGCTGCAGCCACCGTGTTGCCAAGGCTTTGCTGAGAAGGTCATTGACTCTCGCATGCATTAAATCTCACACTGCGGATTGGGAAACGCGTGTGCGGTGTATATTGGAGGAAAAGGAGTTTTGAACGACGGGCACACCGTGTGCTGCGGTGTAAAGGAATGTACGTACAGGTTCGTGAACGCTGCTCGTGCCATGGCCGGGGAAGGTCGAGCCGCCATGCTCGTGCAAAGCAGGAAACTTCGCCTTTGACTGCATGGCGTCTGCTCAGTGGCATCCAACATATTTCGTGATTCTTCTAGCTCAGCAAGCAAATAATAAAAAGTAAATAATTGCTACTACGACTCGCAGTACCTGTCCTACTTCAGAATAACTAGTATAAAGTGCCAGCAACAAAATATAAAGCACCAGCGAACCGTCAAAGCGAGGCCGACTGAACGATATCATAAGCTGGCTGTGTGGGCATCTCCCAAACGACAGTTACGACGAATGCCGCATGGCGACGCCACCATCTGTGAAAGTTGCGAATACACTGTAAAGGTATTGCACTACTGAGAGCCAAATAGCTTTCTTAATTGCATGTTTATACAGAAATAAATGTATTCTAAAGTGTCTCTGACAAGCTATTGCGTCAGCGCTAGTCTTCTTGCATTTGTGTGAAGTAAACTGCAGTTAAAGCTTGGCGATAGCATTCTGGCAGGGTCCCCAATGAAATGCCCCCACCTCTCCGGGGACGTGTATTTTGAGCTCTTGCGTCGGCGAGAGACGCTACGGCGTATTTGTCGTCTTCGTATAATTTGTCTTCTAGTATTGCTTGGATCCTTCGGAATTGCACACTCTTCGACAGCTCTCATCGAGGTGATTCTAGCGAGGCTATTTTCGACCTCATTGGCCCATTTTTCGCTCTTTTCAAAGTCAATTATTTGGCCGGCTGCCCACCCATGCCGACAAAACGACATCACGCCGGAGGCGATGGTCGGGGAACAGAAAGTTACTTGCCAAGTAGACGCTAACGCACCAAGGTGGGAGATTGCTTGAAGCAAGAATAGGCGTTCTTCCCGACAGCAAGCGTCTGCTTCTTGTCAAAGTGAAGCAATAGTTTGACACCGCACGGCCACTGCACATGGCGTTGTTCGGCATCTTGCAGCCGCATCGAGGCTTCCCCGATTACCGAGGAGCCATACTTGAGTCATAGTCCGACCGAAGAGAAGCCTGGATCTTGAGAAGATTAGACTGATTCATTTAGCCTAAGTACTCGAGGCGGGAGAACTGTCCCCGGAAGAAACACAGGAGGATATCGTCTGCCCGAACGTAACTCAGAAAATTGTTGTGGTCTCTACACCAGATTCCCGCAACGCGGGCGCCTACGTGGCGCTGCTCTCATCCGCTTTGGCTCGACTGAGAACCACAATTTGGTCTACACGGTAGCTTTTGACAAATGCTCATAGGCGTCATATGAGGCGTAGATGGAACGTCTATAAGCGACAGTTGGCGGTGATTATCGTCAACCAGCGCAATCTAAAGCCATGGAGGTGCATTGAAACAGGTAAACGACTACCATCGTCGTTCTCTTCGGCGCTTTTAAGGTACCCAGCTATGCTATGTATAGTACGAGCATGCTGGTGTGTACTTTACACAGGTGACAGACTGACGTTTGTACTTGCTAACGCTACAAAGACGGCGAAGAAAGGGCGCCAAGAAACCCATGCAACACCAACATTGTCTGACTTCACGGGAGTGGAGCGTGGCACCACTTTGGAGGATGCCCTCTCCATCGCCAGATGTTGAGAAGAGCCGCAGCCACTGAAGACGAGGTTCTAGCCCCAAGCGGCGCGTTCACTCTAAGCTAAGCTTGCAAGAGGCTCCCAAGACTTGGGCCAATCGTTTGAAGCAAGCCCGGCACAGCAGTCAGCGCAAGTAACGCGCGCGGCACTGCCAGAGCAAAAAGAAAACCATATAATTACATTCTTCAAAAGAATGCTAGCTTAAATGCGCAGCTGCAGCAGATGAGGTTCGAGTTTGAAGCTCTCAAGAACACAGCATACGCCCCGGCGTGATTTTTTCAGTGGAGCCACGACTGCCTAAGAGAAGGATAGGTGCGGAAAGAGAGGCAGCGGCGGCTTCGACTTTGATGTATTAGGAAAAAAAACAAACATTTAGAAAAGGCGGTAGTGCGGCAGAGAGAATGGTTGGCCTCGTAGCGTGTAAAGTTGCCATGATCGAAAGCAGATACGCTTAAGTCCGGAACTCTCTTGTCCAGGTGACGTCCGTCTCTGCAGATTCAGTACGCCAGTGTTTCAGGCCATGTCCTTAAGTCAGCAAACTAGTATAAGCAGCCATGGCTCCCAACGTAAAAGAGTTTGTTAAGTGGCAGTGAAACTCTGGGGGATTCAGGAAGCGTAAAGCCTCCCTTCAGCAGTAGAGTACTACTTTGGCGGTTCGACGACATTTACAAGAAACCGCATTTACAAGAAACCGTTGGCAGGGCAGCTTCCTTGCCCAGCTGTCGATCAATATTGTTTAGATGGAAAGGGCAACGTGGCCTGGCTGTCCTTGTTTACAAAAATATGCAATTTTAGAGCACACGATTGCGCTCGGCAACTGTACATTGGAGGCTGAACTAGTCGTAATTATCCCGAATATTTTACCTAAGTGCAGCTTATGCGTGCTGAATGTTTACAACACCCCTCGGAATCACAAGCAGGCGTTTTTCTCGGTGGTCGCAAAGGATCCATGAAGGCGACTCACCGTTCGTAGCCTTCAGAGACTATAACGCACCACATCGGGTTTGGGGTTACCTATGGCCACCGTTATGAGTAGAAACTGGGTTAAAGCTATGACGGCCTGTTTCTTGGAGCTGTTCACGGACTCTCAGTTTGCAACTTGGCTGGCCAATTTCGTTACAACAGACGCAACTTCGGGTCTGGCATTCATCAGTAATGCGGGGGGAGCTCAGTTGACTAACTTACAGGAAATCCTGGGAAGTGGACACTTCATGCTCACAGTCATGCAGGAAACCCAGGTGACTCCACCTAAAGAGTTCAGGATGGCGGACTAGGACGACTTCAGGAAGCGCAGAAAAACTCAACAGACCGAATACGCCAAGTTAGAGAAACTTTTTTTTCGACTCGAAGGGGATGCGTTCTTTGCAACCAAGACTGTCTAAACTGACTTACAGGTGAATACAAAGGACTCGCGTCTTGCGCATTTATTGGAGGTTCTGGTTGAGAGATGGCGCACGCAGAACTAAATACGAGACTCCGCAAGTGCGTAGCTCTCTTCACTAAAGATATTGAGGATTACAGTCAGGAGCTTTCTAGACAGCAGTGGAACGAGGCTTGCTTAAAGTTAGGTGAGAAGATGCGCACCTAAGGTAACTAAAACCTAATGACGGTACTACTCGAGCAGCCAAACCATCAGACGTCGGCAATCGACCACTTAGTTCAAGTACAGCGGAGCAGTTGGGTCGCTGAAACCACTTTACTTAAGGAATTGGCAGAGCGATGCCTTCCGCACATTCCCTCCAGGGACTGAGATTACTCGGTCTACCGAGGAAAGCCCCTAGAGGACATCGACCGGCGCTTTACGAACCTTGAGATTGAAGAGGTGCTTTGCGCGCTTAACAGCCGCTTAGCCTCTCGTCCCGACGGCATTACAAACAGGTTGCTGCGCAATCTCGACGATAAGTCTAACGCTAAGTTAAGCGAGGTCGTCAATACCCTCTGAGCAGAAGGTCGCGTGCCAGGGGTCTGGCGGACCGCCTTGGTGATACTCATTCCCAAGCCGGGTAAAGCACTCACTATGGGGAACCTACGCCCAATTCCCCTCACATCTTGAGTGGGGAAGGTGATATTGAGGATGAAAAGTATATTGAGTATATTGAGGATGAAAAGCTCTTTCTGCACATCACTTTAAGCTTCCGGCTGGGCCTCTTTACCCAGGATCTGATGCTGCTGATTGAGAGGCAAATAATCGACCGGCACATCCGAGACGTTTGAAGGATATTGGCCCCCTGTCTCACTAAGGCCTTTGATACGATCAAACATAGGTTCATTCTGGAGGAAATAGAGAGCATTAGGTTAGGTTCAAGCTCCACGGAAATTTTCGCGCCTTCTTCAGGGACCGCGAAACCACCATGAAGTTTGGCGAATTAAACTCGGAGGCCTTCACCGTGAGCGCAGAGGGCACGCTGCAGAGAGTGGTAATTTTGCCCCTCTTGTTCATTGTAACCATGAAAGGTTTCTCGAAGAGCCTCTCCACTGTAGCGAATACGAAGAACGCCTTATATGCCGACGACATTAAAGTCTGGTGCATGGCTGTTTCGAAAGCTCAAGTGGAGGAGGCGCAGCAATGGGCTGTCTATCACAGAAAGATTTCTGCTGGGTACAACACTTACACTACCCCTCTCTAAATCGGAGTTGCTTCCTTATCAGCCGGTTCAACCCGGAAGAAGGCATGAGTCAGCGCTTGATCAGGTACACGAAGAAAGTGCTTAACAGCGCAAACGATAGGAGGGGATAGAAGAGACGAGAACAGAGCGCTGAAGAGGTTGAAAAAGCCATGCGGAAGATCTTCAAGGTGCTTCCAGCCATTCAGCGCTCTGTTCTCGACTCATCTATGCCCACCTGTCGTTTGCGCTGTTAAGCATTTTCTTCATCTACCATGCAGCACCAAGTCAGCTCAATCAAGCGCCTTGTTAAAGATCAGGTTCACATTACGATAACCACATAAGGTAAGCACTCGATTCCTAGAGTCAATTGTAATCGGATGCTAGCCTTCCATTTTCCATCATACGGCAGAAACTCTCAAATTTCGGCACGCATCACCCCCAGAACAAAGAGCATGCTCAGACTAATCTTGAAGACTTCAAGCCATGGGGGAGGGCTGAGGAAGAGCAGTCTCCTTCGGGTCTACCAACCATTTCCTATGAGCCACAATACCTTCGTGGCATCCTCGCTAAATTGGTATAAACGCGAGGAGGATAAACTCAACCCAGTTGTTCGTGAAAGCATCGAAAGGGTACTAGGCCTCCCTATGAGCACCGGCACTGAGAGGTTCATGAAGCTGGGCATGCACCAACACCCTCCCAGAGGTGGCCGAGGCCCCAACAATACCTCAGGTCGTGCAGCTTTCCTCCACAAAAGCTGGGCAGCGTCTTCTGCAGTCGCTGGGATGTCATCATATGGCAGGGTAAGAAGAGAAGGTCTTCTTATTACCAAAAGGAAGGGCAAGTACGAGGTGCCACTGTTCGCGCGTAACGTGCATGAGCAGTACAATGTTGGCCGGGGAAAGACACTTGCTAAGTCTCTCCTTGATTTCGTCGTTGGATCCCCGGGAAATCTACCTTTCGTCTATGCGGCACACGTTGGCCGCTACAATCGGCTTGCGGCCGTGGTCGTTCATCACGGTGGTCGTGTACTCAGTTCAGCTTCCATGAGGCGTAGCAGAGCAGCTAGCGATAGCCATGGCGATGACAGATTCTTCGCTTCAAGAGATAGTTCCTGGCTCAGTCCGGGCCTTCGGCTATAGCGTAATATGCGAGAAGACTGCCGCTATTTCAAATTTTTGGGTATCTTAAGATACCGCACCATCACCTGGTTTCCAGCCCACATGGGCTCAGAGGTGCACCCAACTCTTTCCAATACCAACGAACTCTCCCATATCCGTGCGCGAGGAGTCACGTGCCGTGGCGGTCCGGGTGGGTGCGGAGGTGGTTTCAAGGTAACTTCAAAGATCTTCTAGGCATCCATCACGAAGCGACGTCACATTATCAATTATCTAGGTCGAGGTACCCGTTTCCGCAATCTAAGCTCACTCGGCCACAGTCGTCGGTTTTACGGACGCCACAGGCCAGTTCAATTCCGTCTCGTAGCACGTCATCAATTATGCTGATTGCATGACTACAGGATGCCCTAGCTGTGTGGCACATATATGCACACTTGATATGCTGTGTCAATGTCCGCCCTTTTACGGAATAAATTTCAGCGCAGAGCAAGAGTGGGAGAGGGCCTTTAAATGCTCCAACCACTCAGTCTAATACTCGGCTGTCCGGGAGGCCAGCGAACGGGCGGACGGCCATGGTCTTTAAAGGGCCACGCACTAGGCCCCATACCGAATTTTAGTTAGACAGTGGAAGTTGTTGGCTGCCGCATGAGGAAAGCTTTGCCACAAAAATTTTTCGAATTGGTTCATTACGAGAGGAGAAAACAGGTTTTTTGAAGCGGTGCGAAACGAGGTTGAGAGGAGGCGAGCTCGAAACCCTTGCCACTCCTCCGCATTGCCTTCGCAAGACAAATTTCTTCCCCACCCTCTCCAGCATCCGGCCATGAGGTAACGTGCCCATGACGTGCCTAAATTAGTCTAACCCCTGAGCACACGAGCAGCGTTGCTTTGTTGGCCAGCGTTATTTTGTGGTCTTTTGCCTGTTTCTGCGGGATGGTTTGGAAACGCTGTCTTAGACGCGGTGGAGTAGATCTGCACAATGAGTACGCGAGGAGGAGGAGAAAAACTTTATTCATCCCAAGAGGGAAAGGTGCGGTGGTGGAGTGTCAGTGGAGCCTACCCAGCGTAGGTCTCCGCTACCCTCTTGGCCCAATTCAAGATCTGGTCCTGGACCTCGGGCGCCGAGCTGCACATAGCAGCCTCCCACTGCTCCTTACTATTAATGTGTAGAGAATGGGGTGGTGGGTTTCGAGTACACCCCCACATGATATGGTCTAGGTTATCTCTTTGTTGACAGAAAATGCACAAAGGGGAGGGGTATATCGCCGGGTGTATAAGATGGCATGAGTACGCGAACGCGCAGGAGCACTCCAAGGCGGTCGTCTGCTCAATGCGCTAACCGCGGGGACACGAACGCAAGTGAAACGCTGGCACATTAGCCCTGCATCTAGTAGCATTTCACGGTAAGAAAAGAAATGAAAGAAAAACTCTCACAATTTTTATTGCGTCTCATTATTTATTTCAAGTTTTATTAATATCCTAAGGCAACCAATACATAAACCACGCATGTTGTGGTGAATGATGTTTGCCATGTCACGTGGTATACTGTTGAAACGTCAGAGCAGACTCGTCTACGTAGAGGACCAACGTCACTGCATTGTCGTGTACGTAGGGCCATCCCTACGCCTACGTCATGCCCTCATCCTCTACGCGTGCGGCGGCAGAGGAGAGGAAGAGCAGCTTTCATCTTGAAATTTGACCCCTTTCCGCGGCGCGTAGCGTTGCAAAGTTTACCAGACATGATCATGAATCGCTCGTCTACGCATTGCGCTTGTCAGCTCAAAATTGTCAAACCTGGTGAGTGGCCCTTTAAGTCAGCGTGGGCGCGGCCAGAGACCCGCCATTTTCACATGCCACTGCAGCAAAAGCGCACCTCCTTAACAGCCGCTATAGGAAACGATCTGTGGGGCATCGTTACTGATGCCACCTGGATTTTTTTTCTCGCTGTGGCATCAATGGTGAGAGTGGTGTGAGTGGTGTGGGCGGCACAACCAATTATTTACATATAAATCTGGTTTTGTTAGTGTGAAGCCAGCGACTATACTCTGTTTAGGAAGTTTCCTTCAGCAATGTGAAGGCTATAGGTGGCTCAGTCAATGTATTCATTCACACTGTCTTGTCTGCGCACCGTATTCACGGTGTCTGCTCAATAAATTGTAGGTATTATAGCCTGCTTATTAACTGAAAATGTAATAAAGCTATTGAGCAAGCAACTACACCGGGAACTTGAAGAAGCGTGATTTTGTTGCTCTGCTGAAGCTCGGTAGAATCTCATGGCGGCGGAAAACTTCACTTCATGGCTGTTTCTCCGATGCTGTTCCCGGCTCTCGTATGCCTGTTTCTCTGTCAACGCGTTCTTTCGCGTCTTTCGCTGCAACGCTCTTTTTCTCTTTCTTGTTTCCACCGAAGGAGGATCCACCGCCAAAGAAAGCCGTGCGACGTTGCACGTCGCATATTTGGAGATGCAGCGTTCTTGGTCTCTCGACGCTGTCCGAACACTGCCCTGGCGCGTTAGGCCTAACCGGTGTGGCTAAGGGCGCAGCATATCTGGCTAATATCAACAAAGCGTACCTTCTGCTTGAGTCCCCGAGTGAGAAAACAAATCGGTGGCTGATTTCAACATTTGTTGACTACAGTCAGTGCAGTGGGCGTGCAGCAAGAGCAAGTCCGGATCGAAGCGAGCGGTCCCAGTGGCAGAACCTCGCTCACCGCGATGCTCCACGATCTGTTTCTGATAGTGTCCAGGATTGTTAAGTACATCTCACCTTCACCCACCTCCCCGAAGGGAATCGCGAGCAAATGGCTATGCATTGCGTAGCGTCCATAACGGCGATTCGCACGTGAGAATCCAGTGTTAAAAAAGTTGTTTTCTATTTTTTTACACTGTGTAGCCAATAGCACCATTTACCACGAGTGGTTTTTTTCTGTAGCGAGAAACGCGGCAAGCGTTCCCAACTGCAGTAGCTAGCGTGCAAGCCTAAAACATTTAGCAGATCGCACGTAAAGTGAGAATCGATGATATGCAAAGCACGAATGAGAAATGTTAATATGTTACTTTAAAATCAGCACAACGTTACGAGGTGCCGGTAAATGATGCGGAAAATGACTTCCTTGTCATGATTATCATGTTTGGATGTGCCGTTTACCTTCGTCATCTATTCACGCCGCGTGATACAACATTTACTATACGCGTGTACGGGTGTTTCCACCCGTCATATATTTTGTCATCCATTGACCTCACGTGACACCAAACTTGGTATATGTGGAGCTAGCAAAGCAGCCGGGAGCGCATCATGAAGGGCCTAGTAAACTTCATTGCAGCGTCGACGTGCGTGCACGCTGGACCCAGGGACGCTACATTAGCAAAACGCGGGCACTCTATTGTCTGACGCCATGGGCGACCAGCGTTCATCCGCGCGGCTCGACAGTAACCAGCACGAAATGCGACATGCTGCATTTCGTGCCGATGCATTACCCATACAACACTGCGTCTCCCTCTTTTTGTGACGGAGGGACACCGGACGCGCTGTAGCACGCATGTGTCAAAGCAACGAAGCGCGGCGTGCAGGACCGGCGCCTGGCGTTGCAACGCCAGCGTGACGTGACGAAATGAACGCCGGCAAGCACGCGCAACGCGTCACGTCAAAATGTATTGGTGCCTTGACTGTGTGGCATGTCGTCATGCTCGCACATGACACGCATCTCATGAATATCATGTTTGCACCAGTCACGTTCGTCATCCATTGACGTCATGTAATACCAAATTTAGCATATGCGAAGCTAGCGATACGGCCGTGAGTGCATCATCAGGGTGGCATGCAGTCATGTTCTACAGGACACACATGTCATGATTATCATGTTTGCACCAGTCACACATCTTCGACAACCATTGTCGTCCCGTAATACCAAATTCGGTATTAGTGAAGCTACAGAAACGGCCGCCAGCGCATCATGAGCGCGGCCTGTGGTCATGTTGGTACATGACACGCAGGTCATAATTGCCATGTCAGGGTCTGTCGCTTTGTGTTCGGCATGCAATCATGCCATACCATACCAGTTTGCAACATGCCATGGGAACAAAACCACTGCAAGAGCTGCAGGACCATGAAATGTAAACCAAGACATTCATGAGATACTTTCGTGATTTTCATGTTATGACTAGTAAAATATGTTCGTCATAGGGTCATGCTATGCCATACCAAGTTTGCTATCGATACCATTATTGAAACGGCCAGGAGAAGTAAAAGTTTTACGCGGATAGATAGATAGATGTATAGATAGATAGATAGATAGATAGATAGGTAGATAGATAGATACATTCTAAGTCGTCGAAGTTTACTAAGAAATGCTTCGCGTTTAAAATTGTATGAAGTGAACAAAACGAACAGCGTTCTCGGCTCGGCGATGGCGCTTCACAGCATCGTCTCGAGCACACACGTCGGACAGAGAAACAAAATTGGCAGCATATTCACGGAGCGAAAGATGGAGAGTGGGGCGAAGCATTCGTGCGCCCATTCGTTCTTGCTTCCATCCATCCATGCGTCCGCCTGTGTGACCGTCCATGCGTCCATCCGCCCTTCCGTGCATGCGTCTGTTCGTGCGTCTGTCCATGCGTTCGTCCATGCGTCCGCCCCAGCATCCGTTCATGCGTCCATCTATGCATCTGTCTGTGTGTCCGTTCGGCCATCTATTCAACACTCGAAGTACCACCATCCCGCATCTTTTATCATATATTCCCCATATGGAAACACCGCCATACAGCGGACATTCCAAGGACTAAACGAGAGGGGCACACGCACACTTTTTTACGGCTTGCGCTTCCAGTCTACGTCCCACCTTTAACCACCTCGAGTTCGTGGTATATACAAGTTCACTGTAGTCATGGCACTGCAGCTTAACACTCGCTAAACCTTTCTAAAACCAAGGAGGTTACGCCCAGCGAGTATAACGTAGCAACCTTTTCCTGTCAGGTAGTGCTCAATGTACATGCTATGGCTGCTAATGGGAAATGAGAGACAGGAGAATGCGGCTTTTACTTTCTTACGGCTTGACCTTACTATCTACTTCCCACCTTTAACCATCTCGAGTTAATAGTATATACTAATTCATTGTATTTATGGCACTGCGGCTCAACGCTCGCTAAACCTTTCTGAAACTAAGGAGGTCACACCCTGCGAGTACAACGTAGCAACCCTTTTTAGTCAGATAATGCTCAATGTACATGCCAATGGCTGCTAATGGGGATCGCAGCGTGCGTGTTAACTAAAATCCAAATGATCCTACCTCTCATTCATCATTAGCAGCCATTTGTATGTACATTGAGCACTATTTTTTTGTTCAACAACGCACAGAAGAAATCTCTCACCGGCACCACTTTGAAGGTCAAAATGTTATACTTGTCACACACTACAACGGCTACGAGGAATGAACGGGTGCCGCTATAAGAAGCTTCGCCACTAAAACAAACTGTATAAACAGTGGCCACTTGAGCCTTTTGGCGGCCCACCAAGATAGAGTCTCACAAATAGCTATATGACGTGCTCATGTTCGCTTCTACTCATCTGTCACGACATATAACAGCCACCTCAGAACGCCAATGAAAACCTCAGTTTGGTATTGAAATTTTGCAAAAAAGAAACTTAGTAGATTTGTGCAATTATTCACACCCACTCTACAACATGCTTTGCTGAGGGCGTTTAATGCTTTACCACAAAAATAGGTGAAGTCTGTGGGGTTGCTGACAGCCGCTGTAAAGTTGTTTGCGCTGCGTAGCGCACGTGTGCCGCCCAAAAGTTGCATTTCGGGGTGACAACCACCGGGCAGCGGACGGCGTTGGGTTCGCGTTGAGCACCACTATCATCATCATAGTTGGTAGAGTGGTAGCGCCGGCGGTGACCGCTGGCGGAAAGCAAGCCTTGGTGGCGGGCGAGAGTCAAGGCCAAACCTCATAAGCGCAAAAATGCACGCGACAGCGACGAGCGACGCGACGTAGATCGTCTTTCGCGCGATCAGTCACTAGCGCAGGCAAACCTCATTCACGCGACAGCTTCGGCGAGCGAACTCCACTGTTGCTGGCATGAGGCCGTCTACTCGCAGCAAGAAAACCGCGTAGCGAGCGGTATGCAATTCAAAAATAATTGTTGTGTAATGTTGTGTAATGAAAAAATTTTTGTGTAATGAAACGGAAAGTGTTTATTATTGCCTTGCAGCACGTTTTATATGCATATGCGTGATAAACATTGCGTTGTTTCTTGTTGCGCATACGTGACTTGGGCAGGGTCACGTGCACCTATGTAGTCTTTGTCTTTACCGGTATTTCGCTATTGGCTGCTTCAGCCCAGCACTTCCGGGTGATGAGCGACGGTTTCAAAATCTGGAGAACCGAGCGATCGCGCGAAAACGAGCACACGACACGTCGCGCGAACGCCCTGTTTCGTCGCTCATAGCGTCGCTCGTCGCTGTCGCGTGCATTTTCGCGCTTATGAGGTTTGGCCTTTAAGCGATTCTCTTCTGCGCGTGGCGGTTGCCCCGAACGGCTGCCTCTCGGGATGGGTTTGCGTTGGTCCGCACCGTGGGCCGCCTGCGGTAGGCCCACGTGGTGAGTTAAACGTTGGCGACTGTCACGAGGGTAGTCAACCCACACGCTCTCGTGTAGGTTCTTGTGCATACAAACCGATGAGAAAACCCACATCGGTAAAGAGAACACGAGACCGTTTATGCGCACAAGAAAAACAACTAAATATATTTTCAATAAACTAGATAAAGAGAAAGGAATAAGAGGAAAACAAACAAAGCACACAAATTCGAAGAGAAGCTAACCTAATGACCGCGAAATGCTAAGGATGCGTAAGTTCCGCAATAGCAAAAGCGACTGTCACCGTTCGGTCGCGGCACTCTTGTAGACGGCGAGGGTTGATGCGATGGGGTGCAGACAAAGTAGATCAGAGGTCCAAGCGTTATTCGTGGTTGAAGGTAACTCCTGACGCACCAAGGTCAGTGACCTCTCAGCGTTCGTCCTCCGACGCTGGGACGTAGCCCTGGAAACGGGACGAGCCTGGCCAAAGCCAAACGACAAGCAGCCTGGCCAACGCCAGACGACGAGCGGCCTGGCCAACGCCAGACGATAGATGATGCTCGGGTGCCCGACCAGGTGGGAGCCCGCAGCAGCCTTGCCTCAGGAACTCGGCCGCCACCCCCGCGCCCTGGTAGCCTGCTTGCCTCCGTTGCGTCCCGGCCACGTCTGCCCCGTTCTTCGTTCGGGCTTCTTCCCAACCAGCGTGGGGGCCTCTCATTGGTCCGAACTTCACGCGCCTCATCTGCCCATCGTCTTTATCACCGAA
Source organism: Rhipicephalus annulatus (assembly GCA_013436015.1). Taxonomy (NCBI): domain Eukaryota; kingdom Metazoa; phylum Arthropoda; class Arachnida; order Ixodida; family Ixodidae; genus Rhipicephalus; species Rhipicephalus annulatus. The sequence goes on along the minus strand of WOVY01000227.1, from coordinate 178,446 downwards.
TACATCGCGAAAGCGCGCGTCCACACACACCATCGGTCGTCGTCGTCTTCTTCCCTATGCCGGTGCACTCGCGCACATTTTAAACCGAACACTGGTTGCACTCGCGCACTTCACGAAACGCGCACTTCACTTATCACAGCGACACAGCTTTTGTGTGCTCTTGTGTTATGTTGTTTGAGTATATGGTCATTTTGTGTGATGATGACTTACCCTGTTATAACGATGATTGTTGCGATTTGGCGGACGATATCGTTGTTTAAATTAGTTAAATTAATGTGTGTCTACTGCTTGGTTTGCACCGACCGAGTCTGCTGTGTCTGTTCACTCCAAGAGCGTTGCGTGGCGTGTCACCAGCCAACTCGAGACCCCACTCTGGCGCCTAACATGGGGCTCTTGGTGTATCGGAGGACAGTTTTTTGCGGTTTGGTAGAAGCTTTTGTTAGAGCTGAGGTAGAGTAGGCCTACGGGGGACTTCTTTTGTAGCGTAGGTGGTGTGCTTTCTTGAGAAGCGAGGGGATTGGCTTTATAATGTGTTTGAATTCGTCGGCAGGTTGAGTTTTTTGCTCACAAGTGTTTTCTTTCTTGTTGGTGTTAGTTTTCAAAACCTTTGTTAAATTGGGACGAGAGCCATGCGGTCTGCATCCTTGGGTGAGCAAGGCCTAGAGCATGTGGTTTGCAGGCCAGGCCCGAAGCGAATGAGTACGGAAGCCTCTTGGGTGGTTCGATTTTCTGTAAATAGCTTCTCCTATCTCTTTGGGCTCAGGCAGCCGGGCGTCGTTGCTGTCTTGTAATGCGGCTCGACGCCGGGGGGGAGGCGTCGTGACACCGCCCGGGGCGGTGGACGCTGATCGCTCGGTAAGCTGCTGTGTGCGGTGAGTGGTAGGGCCACCTCAAAGAGTAGATGTCTTCTCGCGGCTGCCTCTTCTGCGCCTAGGCTGGGTGTATGCCAGTTGTTGCCGAGTGACTCACTAGGCTTAAGGCTCTGCGCATGTAGCACAACCAGGAAGATCAGCGACAACTGCCTGTCGCATGTAGCACAACCAGGAAGATCGCGGCGTGGAGGTTTTGCACGTGAAAAAGGGTTTATTGACGACTGTTGCGACGGTGGTCCTACGATGAAACACGATCGGGCAAGAGCAACGGTCAAGCAGATGCCGGCGATGATCAGCACGAGCCGAGAGAGAGAAGCCCAGCACCCAGTACCCAAGCGGTGGCGATCTTGCTTGCCAACGATGCGTTTTCTTCTTCACAATTTGCCCCCGCCGAAAAAGAGCCATCCTGGCGACATAAGAGTCTGGAGGCAGAGGGCTATGATATGGCTTAAGGCGGGCAACGTGGACGATGTCACGTCCACGCCGGCGCATGTCGTCAGATGGGGAAAGTGGCTCAATGAGAAAATTCACCGGCGAGGTTTGCTACAAAGCGCGTTATGGACCCTCATACTTCGGAACGAGTTTTGAGGAAATGCCGGGGGTTTGGTAAGGAACAGCCAGCCATAGAAGTGATCCCGGGGAATAGCTCGGGCTGTGTGAAGAGTCGGCGTTGTTTTCTTTCTGGCGCTGTTGTTCTTGTGACGTAAAGGTGCGTGCGAGTTCACGGCTCTCTTCCGCAATTCGGGCAGCTTCGGACACAGATGGGCATTCGGATGCGTCAGAACGGTATGAAAGGAGAGTGTCGATAGTGTAGGATGGTTCGCGTCTATAAAGAAGAAAGAAAGGTGAAAATTCAGTGGTAGACTGTGCCGCGGTGTTATATGCGAACGTGACGAATGGAAGAATGCGATCCCAGTTAGTATGATCGGATGTCACATACACGGCGAGCATATCATCAAGGGTGCGGTTAAATCTTTCCGTGAGCTCGTTACTTGGCGGGTGGCATGCCGTGGTCTTGCGATGAACAAAATGGCATTCAGAAAGCAGAGACGTGACGACTTCTGATAGGAAGGCTCGACCTCGGTCGCTTAGTAGTTCTCGAGGTGCACCATGTCATAGTATGAAGCGATGAAGGATGCTACGTCCCGCGCAGTGGCACTTGGAAGGGCGGCGGTCTCAGCGTAGCGTGTTAAATAGTCCACAGCGACTATGATCCACCGAGTTTCATCTGATGTTGTCGGCAGAGGGCCATAGAGATCAGTTCCGATCCGATCGAAAGGTTTGGCAGGGCACGGAAGCGGTTGAAGTGCACCGGACGAGTGGAAAGCCGGTTATTTGCGGCGTTGACAGTCAGGGCAGCCCATAACGAATTTTCGAACGAAATTATACATTCCGCGCCAGTAGAAGCGATGGCAAATGCGTTCGTAAGTTTTGAAAACTCCGGCATGACCACATTGGGGATCGTCGTGAAAGGAGGCGCAGATTTGTGATCGCAAGCTGCGCGGGACAACCAAGAGCCACTTACGACCTTCGGGGGCGTAGTTGCGTCGGTGTAGCAGCCGAACACGAATGGCGAAATGGGCAGCTTGACGTCGGAGAGATCGTGGTACCGCAGTGGTTGACGATCCAGGGAGACAGTTAAAAAGGGAAGCGATCCACGGGTCCTGGTGTTGTTGACTGGTAAAGGAGCCGAGGTCGAGAGATGCGACGGAGTTGGTACCAGTGGTTCCGCAAGCCGAGTCGGGACGTAAAGGCGAACGCGACAAGGCGTCGGCGTTAGAATGCTTGCGTCCGCTGCGATAGATGACACGAATGTCGTACTCCTGGATTTGCAGTGCCCACCGAGCTAGGCAGGCAGAAGGATCTTTCAATGTGGCGAGCCAACAAAGTGCATGGTGGTCCGTTACCAGGTTGAATGGGCGACCGTACAAATAAGGGTGGAACTTGCGAAGCTCCCACACTAGCGCCAAGCACTCTTTTTCAGTGACGCTGTAATTAGCCTAAGCTTTAGTAAGTGTGCGACTCGCATAAGCGACGACGTATTCAGAGTAGCACGGCTTGCGTTGGATGAGGACGGCGCCTAGACCAACGCCACTAGCGTCTGTGTGAACTTCCGTTGCAGCTGTTGGGTAGAAATACCGAAAAATTGGAGGAGATGTTATCAGACTACGGAGGGTGGCAAACGCGACGTCGCAGTCAGAAGACCAGGATGAAAGGTCTGCGTCACCGCGTAGGAGGTTGGTCAGTGGTGACATGATCGACGCAAAATTTCGCACGAAGCGCCGGTAGTACGAGCATAGTCCAACAAAACTGCGTAATTCTTTCAGTGTAGTATGTTTCGAAAACTCAGCGACTGCTCGCAGTTTTGCAGGGTCGGGTTGAACAAAATGCTTGGACACGACGTGCCCTAATAAGGACAGCTCTCGCACGGCGAAGCGGCAGTTTTTAAGGTTCAGTTGGATCCTAGCGCTGGCTAAACACGTCAGAACCAGTTGGAGCCGAAGCAGATGTGTAGGAAAATCGGGAGAGAAAACGACAATGTCATCGAGGTAGCATAGACACACAGACCACTTCAGTCCACGCAGTGTGTTGTCCATGAGTCGTTCAAACGTGGCAGGAGCATCACAAAGCCCAAATGGCATTACGTTAAATTCGTACAGGCCATCTGGTGTAATGAACGCAGTTTTCTGGCGACCAGCTTCTGCCATAAGAACATGCCAGTATCCAGATCGTAAGTCTAAGGAGGAGAGGAATTCGGCTTCTTGGAGGCTGTCAAGGGCGTCGTCGATGCGCGGTAATGGATAGACGTCTTTCTGCGTCACCTTGTTTACTCACCGGTAGTCGACGCAAAATCAAATCGATCCATTCATCTTTCGATTGATTGATTGATATGAGGGGTTTAACGTCCCAAAATCACCATATGATTATGAGAGACGCCGTAGTGGAGGGCTCCGGAAATTTCGACCACCTGGGGTTCTCTAACGTGCACCCAAATCTGAGCACAGGGGCCTACAACATTTCCACCTCCATCGGAAATGCAGCCGCCGCAGCCGGGATACATCCTTCTTTTGAACTAGAACGACAGGAGATGCCCAAGGACTGTGCGATTTGTTGTATAACGCGATGGCGTAGCATCTCTTCGACCTGGTCGTTGATGACGTGACGTTCTGCAGCAGAGACACGGTACGGTCTTTGACGCAATGGCTGGTGCGAACCGCTGTCAATGTAGGGGTGCACTGCGGAATTCCGACGCAATTGCGCCTGAGAAACGTCGAATGAATTTGCGAAGTGCTGGAGGAGATCAAGAAGCTTGGCGCGTACATGGGCACTTCAGGTGTCGGCGATGGAACTCGAGAAGTTGTCACTCGATGAGCATTCCAGTGGGGAAAGGGCTTGAAGTTCGGTCGAGGTGCTACTGCATGATTCGTCTGGCATGTTAAGGAATAAAGAGGAATCGAGGTACTCCACTCGACCGAGACATTCGCCGGCAAGTAGCGTAAGCGGCGCATAAAGGGGGTTGTGGACGAAAATATTGCTTCGGCCCGCAGTGCCGTCGAGTGTAGCGAAAGGCAAGAAAACGGCTCTGCGGCTCATGAAAATGTCGGAAGGTGTAAACATTACTGTAGCATCGTTATGGTCATCGCAGCAAACAGGGACAACGGCAAGAGAGGCTGGCGGAATTTCAGTGTCTTCACGTACTACGTGTTTTGGGGACCGCTCAAGAGTTTCGTGCAAAGGTTCGTCAGACAGGTGCGAAAATTGAACTTCAGCGCGTGCGCAGTCGATGACGGCATGATGATCTCACAGGAAGTCCCACCCGAGGATAACGTCATGCGAGCACATCGAAAGGACGATGAACTCGACAACGTACATAGAGCCTTGGATGAAAATGTGGGCTGTATAGTTGCCGAGAGGTCGAACTGGTTGTGCGCTAGCCTTACGAAGCGATAGTCCAGAGAGCGGCGAGGTCACTTTGCGTAGAGAGCGGCAGAGCTGGGCGGCTATAACAGATACGGCAGCACCTGTGTCGATGAGGGCAAAGCTAGAAAGACCATCGAGAGATATGGCGACGACGTTAGCAGGTGAAGTGCGAGGACTTGGGCATTTCGATGACGGCCCTGTTCTTGCCTCTGGAACTGCGGCGTTCAGTTTTTCCGGTTGGAGGAAGCGGGTCGGGGACGCATTGGGGACAGAGATCGCCTGCGAGCAGACGGAAAGTGGGGAGAGTGAGTCGGAGCAGGGGGCTTGGGTGACTTAGACTCGGGAAGATTAGTGTAGCCATACTGCGGTGAAGGATTGGGAGCAGGTAGGTGCTTGGGCTGCGGGTCATACGGTAACGGCCAAGAAGCGTTGTGTTGTGATTGGAAGCGACAACGACAATATCGTGCCGCGTGTCCTGGAGTAGCCGCAGGCGTAGCAGATCGGTCGATTGTCAGCAGTTCGCCAGAAATTGCTGACTCGCGGTGCGGCCCAAGGTGTCGAAAGAGGGGTAGAGTAGGGAGCAACTGCAGGCATGGGTGGCAAAAGCTGCTGGCGGGGTCTGCTGCGTACCACCCGGGCTAACTAAGAGGCGCAGCCATGGGCTGCATAGAAGGCGCATGGAGAACAGGCATAGCCACAGGCTGCTGGAGGACAGCGACGGTAACAGCCGGATCTACCTCTTCGGCAAGAACGTCACGGAGTGGTGAGGGCAGATGAGAAGACGGCGGCTGCTGTGTGAAGGAAATCAACGACAGCTGCCGAGCTACTTCTTCACGCACAAAGTCTTTGATCTCTTGCAAGGGTTGTTGAGTAATCAGAAACAGAAGTAAGACTAGAGAGTGAGTCGGCGTGTGAGGAAAATGGCCGAGTCAGGGCACGCTGCTTTCTCAACTCGTCGAAACTTTGACATGAAGCCACAAGTTCCGCAACGGTGGCAGGATTGCACGCCAGTAGCATCTGAAATGCGCCGTCAATTATCCCTTTGAGGATATGTTGAATCTTCTCCGACACGGGCATGGCGTTGTTCACACGGTTGCAAAGATCAATAATATCTTCGATGTAACTGGTGACCGATTCAGGTGGCTTCTGTGCGCGAGTCCGCAAGCGTTGTTCGGCTCTGGACTTGCGGACAGCGGGTCGGCCGAAAACGTCAGCAAACGACGTTTTGAAGATGTACCACGTCGTAACGTCGTTTTTGTGGTTGTTATAGTACATTTCGGCCACGTCAATGAGGTAAAAGATGACGTTAGTCAGTTTGTCCGCGTCATCCCACTTGTTATTTGCGTTCACCAGTTCGTAGTTAGCGAACCAGTCTTCCACGTTGGTCTCATCAGCTCCGCTAAAGACTTTGGGCTCTCGCAAACGAAGAACGCCGGGGTTGCTGGAGGATGGAGTGGAATAGCCAGGTTGCGCGTTGTTTGTAGCCATGATGGGAGGTAGCGTTCGGTTGCGCAGCTCCAGGTTTAGGCGACGGCGAATGGCAGCACCCAGGTTCAGGCGACGCGGAATGTTAGCACCCTCCACCAATTGAAAAAGGATTTATTAGCGACTGTTGCGACGGTGGTCCTACGATGAAGCACGATCGGGCAAGAGCAACGGTCAAGAAGATGCCGGTGATGATCAGCACGAGCCGAGCGAGAGAAGCCCAGCACCAAAGCGGTGGCAATGTTGCTTGCCAACGATGCGTTTTCTTCTTCACACACGTTGCTTCCCTCACTTTTTCAATCTTGCGATGCACGAGTTAGTCAAAAGTGATTTTTGTTTTAATTTGATGGGTGTCTCAGCCACCGCCGTTGTATTAGCTAGCAGTACTGACTATTGTACCACATGCGCCAAAAACTCGAAGCTCTCTTCCCTAGGCACTGCTTCATTCTTTTCTTTTGAGTGTTTTGAAAAGTACGCAGTGGGAGTGTTGTAATCTAAGGCTGGCTCTCTTCTGCACATCGTCAGCGCCGCTGGCCATGAATGTGGACGTGAGGTCGGGCGATGATGATGCCCGGGACCTGCGCAAGTGCCTGCAGTCCGGCACACTCATGAGTGCTGGTTGCAACCGGAAGACGTGTCGGCGCGAGTGAGGATTCGTCACGCCGATGGCAACTTTGCTATTGCGGGACCGGTACCGAGGTGAATTCGAGCCACACAGTGCAGCAGTGTCGACCGGCGGCGGGGTCGTGGTGCAAGGACATCATGAAGAAACATGTGATGTCATTTTAGGGGCGAAGCTCCTTAGGGCGTGGGCTGTGCGTCCCCTGTAGCCTGTATGTAGCCACCTCAAGTTTAGTTCTTGCAGTGTTCACTAGATGGCGGTACCGTCCCCTGTATGTAGCCACCTCTAGTTTAGTTCTTGCAGTGTTCACTAGATGGTGGTACCGTCTCCTGTATGTAGCCACCTGTCGTTTAGTTGTTGTAGTGTTTACTAGATGGTGGTACTTGTAGCTGATGATGAAAAGATGCAAGATGTTATAAACTAGAAAGTGGTACTTGTAGTTGATGAAAGACGCGAGATCTTACAAAATAGCAATGATGTCACATATGGCGCGTGTCATTGGTTGAAGGCAATCGTTTGATTTAGTGCGGCGACGTACGCTAGGGGGAGCGATGTAATAAAATCGAGTGGGCAAAATGTACAGAGGATTCATGGTTTACCAGGTTTACCTCCGGAGCTTCGCCCACTCATCATTAACTTCGTGGATATGGCGGAATTTTTCGTTTGTATTTTGTGTAGCTAATATCTTTGTTTTTAAGCATATGGTTTGCTTTAAAGTTTGGGGGTTGTGGGGGTTGCTGACAGCCCCTGTAAAGTTGTTTGTGTCACGTGACGCACATGTCTCGCCCACAAGCCGCATTTCGGGGTGACAACCACCGGGGCGGTGGGTGGCGTTATATTCGCGTTGAGCACCAACCACTATCATCATCATGGTTGTTACAGTAGTAGTGCTGACGGCGACCCCTGGCGGAAGCAAGTCTTGGTGGTGGGCGAGAGTTGAGCGAGTCCCTTCTGTGCGTGGCGGCTGCAGCGAACGGTTGCTTCTAGCGTGGGTCCTCGGCACGTGGCACCGCGGCCCTGCGCGCCGGGGGCCTCCATGGTAATTCAAGCGTTGGCGACGCCGCCTTGGTTGTGTTATTGTGTTTGTCATGTTCTTGTGTGTTTGTCGTGCTATTGCGTCTATCATGCTTTCGAGTCTATGAAAATTATGTGTACGGAATTCCTAGGTTGTTGATAACGATTTATGTATCATTCGGCAGACAATATCGTCAGTATAAATTAGGTAAATAAAAGTATGTGGTTGTTTGATAGCCCCGAGCGCGTCTGCTATGTCCGTTAACTCCAAGAGCATGGCGTGGCGCGCGTTCGCCATTTTGAGACCCCCACAAGTCTGAATAGAAAGTTGTTTTTCTGCAATTTTTTTTTGCACAAAGGGTACAAATTCACGTGGTGTAGATCTGCTGTGCATGTAGTCATTTCGTAGAGGCATGCGTGTGCAGCCTTGTGATAAAGGCACTCGCTTACGGAGCACGAGGGTATGAGTTCAAATCCCAGCATTGAAAAAACAGTTTTGTTAGTTGATAAATGCAAAAGCCAATTATGTGTCTGACCAGCCACTTGTGAAGCTGAAAGCAGCGCAGGAGGTCGGTCGCAGGGCTCTACGGGAGTGTCCGCTTTTTATGTATGTTTCTCTGTGCTTCGGAACGTTATTGAAAGGCGCCAAGCTAGCGAAGGGTCGAGAGTGAGACGCGAGTGGACGGGAAAGTGAGGCGCAGGAAGGAGAGAGATGAAAGGCGAGAGAAGGAGCGGCGAAGCACCATACCTACCCTCTCCTACACTCCCTCGCAACAAATACTCCGGTTGCTAGGGGCAAAGATAAGCGCGCTCGTCCGCAATTGTTGCTATAGGAGAGGGTGGTAGCCGGATCCCTACGGAGGCCTGACATAGGCCGCCTAAGAAGTGCATTCGCAATTAAAACTGTTGTTATAATCGGAACTTTGTATCACCAGAAAATATGAAATATAAGCATGCGACAATACAAAGCCGGCGTACTTACGTTTTGATTTATTGTTTATGCAGGCCACAACAACGTGACGAAGCGCACTGAATGATTGTCGGTTAAGTTTTAGAACTTCAACTATTATACTTGCACTGTTAGGCACGGCCCCTTCACCAGCAAAATGGTCGGATGCCTCTTGCTCCTGCCCTAGTGGCAGGCAAGGCCCTCGCTAGGAGCTCCTCTCCTGGATACCAATAAAGTTCCTCTGACTGACTGACTGACTGACTGACTCGACTTGACCAATCAACAGTGCGCACGTGTTTAATAGTGAAGCAGGTGTGCTTCGACCAATGACAACTGGTAGACCCTTCCTAATATTAGTGTGCTTCTTTGCATGATGCCAATGTAAGAGAAAGCACCTTGCCGAGCGCTTTGCACGCAATGGATGACCACAAACTTCATCAGCGCCTATGGAAATCGTTTTAACTGCGAATCATTTTTTAGCGAACTTTGGGGACTTTCAGTGTGTCTGTCTATTGATCTATCTAGCCGCATACGCCTTTCAGCTCTCCCGGAATTTCCAATGTGAGATCTATACCAAATAATTTAGGGTACAACGTCACTTTATGGTGAGAATAAGTCATGAATAAGCATGAATAAGTCATGAATAAGTCATGAATAAGCACGTCATGAATGCCATGATGTAAATGTCATGATGTTCCTGCTCTTGGGGTGGTTTCGTTCACATTACATATTACAAAACTGGTATGGTATGACATGACTGCATGGCGAACTTAAGTGGTAAACGTTAACGGAGAAATTGTGGCATGTGTGTCATCTAAGAACATGACTACATGCCACGCTCATGATGCACTCGCGGTCGTCACGCTAGCTTCACATATATTAAAGTTGGTACGACGTAACGGATATCAACGACGAAGGTAAATGACAAATCCACACATGAAAATCATGATATGCGTGTCATGTAAAACGTGACTACATGCTGCACATAACGCGGCTGCGGCCTTTCCGGTAGCTTCACATTACCAAAATTAGTAATACGTGACGCGAATAGACGACGAAGGTAAATGACACGTCAAAACCTAATAAATGTGACATGCGTTTTATGTAAAGCATGACTACATGCTACGCTAATAGCACACTTGCGGCCATTTCGCTAGCTTCACTTATACGAAATTTGGTATTACGTGACTTGAATAGATGACGAAGGTACATGACTGGTGCAAATATGATTGTCATGGCATGCACGTCATGTAAGACCAAGACTGCATGCCACGCTCAATATGCGTAAGAGGCCGTTTCACTAGCTTCAAAAATACCAATATTGGTAATACGTGATGCGAGCGGACGACAAAGGAAATGGGACGTCCTAACATGATACTCATGTATTCGTGTCATGTAAAACATGATCATATGCTATGCTCATAGGGCGCTCGTGGCCGTGTCGCTATCTTTGTATATACGAAAATTTGTGCTACGTGACGTTAATGGATGATGAAGGTATATGACTGGTGCAAACAAGATAATCATGCAGTTCGTGTCATGTCACAAGACAATATACCACGCTAATAATGGCTCTTGGGCCTTTCGCTAGCTTTAAATATACCAAGTTTGGCAATACATGACGTGAATGGACCACAAAGGTAAGTGACACATCCAAGCATGATAATCATTTTATGCATGTGATGTAAAACATGACCACGTGCTACGCTGAGAGTGCACTCGTGACCGTTTAGCTTGCTTCACATTTAGACAAATTCCACCACTCTTGCGTCGCGAAAATGCGGTGGCGCTGTCTTGGTAGGCAAAAGACGCTATGCCTACTGCAATTTCTGCTGGGCTTTCCGTGGTGCTTGTGGTGTTCTCATTCAAGCAACGAGATAAAAAAAGCGGTATGCCGACGAACTGCACCATGGTTGTATGTGAGTCGCCTCTCACAAGTTAGTTTCGTTTGCTGGCGCATGTCGCAGCCCTCAGCGCTTATGGCTTTCACAACGCGTATGGTGTCTCACAACGTCGTTTGGTTGGCGCACATCGCAGTTCTGTGCATCAGCGCTTATGGCGGAAGTTATGTGCGGGCATCGCTATAATTTCACCCATAATGTCAACGTCGGCCTACCTGTGTTTACAAACATGGAAAGGGTCTATACCAAATTTGGTATTACGTGACGTGAATGAACGACAAACACAAATGCCAGGCTCGAACAGAATAACGATGACATGGAATTAATGTACAGCATGATTAAATGCCTTCACCTGCAGCGGCTGGAATTTCAAACGTTAGTCGTGCAGTTTTTACGCGACTAAAAACAGTACACTTGCATTTTATCCAGATACCAAAGCGCGCATAGCATTTCTACTTTTGTTTTCTGTACAGTACATTTATGCGCCTCGCAACGTTGTCGTGATTTTAAAGTGATATATCAACATTCCTCATTTGTGCTTCGCATATCATAGATCCCCACAGTACGTATTAACTGAAAATTTTTTATTGTTATTTTATCGCTGTGGTGTTACAGGTGTTTTATTTAGGATTTAAGGTCGTACCCACGCAATCGAAGAGATCGTAGGTCGCGCGTCTCAAACAATCGGGCAAGATCTCGTGAGGCCGGGCTGCTTTGCCGTGACTATTCCGCTGCTTATTTAGGTCCTTCTCCAGCTTTCATAGACTACTTGATGTGCGAGGACAAGGCTTGCATCGGCGTCACAGACACGCGAAAATTCACTATGACAGTCGCATATGTGGTTGCGTTAAAAAGTAAAAGAGTGACGCGAACGTCTTCTGAAGGCCCACGAAGACGCATTAGGGGCTCCACATTTGGCGCGCGCAATTTCGTAGACTACGATGCTTCACTGAATGTTTATTCTGACAATGGCGTAAGAAAAGTATTGTTCTGCACCGCAGTTTGCATGAACTGGCGGTCCGATTCATATTCTTGCGCGCACTTGTCGGGTTTTCGGCGACCGCGCGGGCAGCACTTGTAGGTCCCTGCGCGGTAACATTAGGTTTCTACGAAACCTCGAGGGATGAAAATCGGTTCATAACAACCCTAATCCAACACGTTTCTCTTTCTCCCGGCTGGAACCAGTGGGACTTGTCTGGGAGTACAGAATAATTGTTATCACCTTGAAATTGATAACAGCGGTGTTCGTAGCCTTCCTGTTTTATTGCAATCCGTAGACTTCGTTTTACGGCAGTTGAGGAAGGTTTTCGCGATTATATTACCAATTTGTTACTCTGTTTTGCTTTATTTGCACCGTATTATCAGATTGTGAATCTTCTTGATAAGTACACTTGAAATGGCAGCATTAGAAGCTATAATGTAATAAATCACATCAATAAAATGCACGTCTTTAATATGAATACTAGTTTTAGAGCCTTAGGCTCTATACAAATCCGTAAATTGCAATCACAAATTCTAACAAACTGATTGTCATCTGTCCGAAGGGATGTTACGAGTACATGTCTGGAGAAAACATGACTCAGTGGGTTGTTTCCTGTATCCACGGAAGGACGTCGCACACACAAGAAGCGTTATGGAAAAGTCCGTAAAATGTTTCATAATAGAAGCATTGGCAGCGTAAAAAACGCTGTTTAATAAACACGTGAGTGCAGCTCGGCTCAAGGGGAAGAAGGCTGCTGAGATGATGCTTCGTCCTCGGAGTCATCTCGCACACTCCGGTAGCGGCTGAACAGGCTTCTGGCCAAGTTCACGCTGCTGCTGGTGATGCTGTCAAGAACACTGGATCGCAGGCCACCCGAAAACCTCATCTGAGGCATGGCGCGAAAGATTCTTCCGAATGAGTTTTGTGGAGGCTCGTAGAGGAGTGCTCGCACTTCGGTGGTGAACTTTTTCCCACTGGAACAGCCTGATTTCTTCGGCTCGTCTTTTTCATCTACTTTTCTTTCATTTTTTGCTTCCTCATCCTGCTTTGGTATCCGTCCTTCTTCTCCCCCGCCTTGTTTATCATTCGCCTTCCGTTTGTTCCCAGCCTTGTAATTGCCTTGCTTTCCACGATTATCAGAGGTTTTTTTACCAGTAATCTCCTTCACGTTTTCCTCATCACTTTGGTTCCTTTTCTTCGCGTCTTTGCCAGTCTTGCCTCCACCCTTTGAGTCGTTCCTCCTTCCTGAGCGTCCTTCTTTTGTTGTTAAGGTATCTTTTTTGTCTTCGACTTTTGACATGTCGGGAAGTTTGTCGTCATCGAAATCTTCTAGTTTCTCTACGCTGCCCGCTTTGTAGGCAGGCTGTATATCTTTCTTGCTCTTCTTTTTGTCTCCTTTCACGTTTATCGAACCCGCTGGTTTGCTCCCGCCGTCATAAGAAATGATAATTTCTTCATCACTGCTGTCTTCAATTTCTCTGTTTACAGCGCTCCTGACACCAGAGTCTTTGGCTTGGTGCTTATTTTCGTTTTTATGTGGCTTCTTGACTCGAATAAATATATTGAAATCCTCATCGCCCATTAGGCGCTCGCAGTAAACGGTGCTGCAAAAGAAAGTGGTACAAAATGTTTTGAGTGTCTGGACATTTCAACTCTAGCCGCTGCACCACCATCCGCTATAAACATGCTATCGAATATACAACTTATTATATCCATGTTAGCATTGATGCTTCGCATTGAGTGATCGTTTATGGGGCTGATGAAGACAGCTACAGCGTAAGCATGTTACCTTGTTACCTCTTACGTAGCTGCCGCTGTAATATCAGTTCTTTTCGCAAACTCAGAAATTCACTGCTTCAAGATAACCGAAAAAGTGACACGTATATGTTTACTGGCAACTGCTGCTGTTCACTGTTAGCACTAATTACGCCAAGCACCATGCGACTACACTATAACTGCTTGGCATGTGTTGGACTTCGCCAACAACGATTGAATTCAACGTATCTTTTATGAAATTTCCCTCACACCAAGCATGATCCAATATACTCCAATAAAACTACAAGAGTTTCATCAGTTATATCTTTGCACAAATCATTTTCAGCCCTTTGTACTTTGTCTTTTCGGATGACAACCGCTGAGTTCTGAAATCAAATAGACATGAGTCGTAACGTATCATAAATGCGGGGAAGCACCAGTCAGTATTTTGGGATGCACTTGTTCTATGTAGCCCTTATATCGCACCTTGGGCGGTTTGGAAGTATCACGTGCATAGGGTAAAAAAAACGCCACAAGTTTCGCTGCCTTATTAAGTTTGTGAACTTTACCTTTTTCGAACATTCTCAAAAGCTTCATTTGTAAAATATTTAGCAGTATTTTTAACTTAGGCATCCCACTTTTTTACCTTTACATTACTCGGTGTTCCGGCGAACCTTCAAGCTCTCCATGGTTCTTGTCTATCCTGATGCCGGCTATAGTTTTGTTATAAAATTTTAACACGTAGTTACCAATCGTACCGTGTCCAACATTTGTACTGCGAGCGTAGCTTTAACGTATAAGAAATGTCGAGTGCCCGAAGGAAGATTGTCTTTGGTTTAAACAGCCTGTGGTTGGCTTTGAGAATACTCACTCTTTTATCTTTGCTTCCAGCTCGGGTTCTGGGGTCGGCGTATCTGTGTACGCGCAGCTGCGACGAAACGCCAAAAGAAACAACATAACATCAATTTCAAACGATAAAGTACGTTAGCCATGCTGACCAGTGTAGGAAAACGAGCAACCAGTTTTTCTCGGTTGCGCTAAAATAGCAAGCGATATTTTTCTGTGTTAATAAACTGCTGTGTTTAGTTGTGTTTTAAAACATTTACACAAAAAGATTCAAGTACTGAAGAAGTCTTAAGTTATTACAAACATTACTAGATGAGGCACCCCCTCACGACACCTGAGGTAGTAGCAATGCCAGATGTGCTCGGTCGCTTTAGATGTGTTCTGTCGGATTCTGAACTATTGAGTCAAGTTTCCTCAGTGTATTGGAACGTGAAATGTGAATATTACAGCAAGGATTGAGATTTCCACTCCAATCCAAACCATGGCACCAATGTATTGATTCAAAATTTTGAACCGTGATAGAGAATAACTGATTCGAAATAAATAGAATGTTTTCCGAGAGAAGAGTCGCGAATTAAATTAGCACGAAGTGTTTTCCGAGCGTCTCAAGCTGAAAACTATTCGTCCATCCTTCTGTCAGATAATACGAGCCTAACAATAAGAGACAATACGTATAAATCACGAGGGTCAAGCCTCCCCGCTGCGTAAGCTACGCTGTTGTTTTCTTCTTGTTGTATATTTATTTATGCTTTTGCAGATTCAAATTGAAAGCACATCGCCTATCAGCATGCGTGATACCGGTAGCATTTACTTCAGCAAGGTTCCAAGCGAATCGTGATAATGGATCTCATCGACACAGCGTTGACGGCCCCTCTGTGTTAAGTCATTAATTGGCCAATGTGCAATATATTATCCTTAAACGTGTAAGACAAGTGGTAGCTCCAGCAGTGTTTTTAACATTTACTTTATTGAAGCTTGCCTTAAGTTACCCATTTTAATGGTGGTGGCGGCATTTACCCAAAACATGGCGTGTACACAGCATTCTGAATCATGACGATGGAGCCGGTAAGGTGCTTATTCAAACACGTCAGTTTCTGCGCTCTTAATCATACTCTGCCAGCGATCAGCCGCTAGTGACGTGGTAATGAAATTTGCTTTCATAGAAGCTTGTCATTCAACGATGTCGCTTTTCAATGTTGGCTTCCACACCTGCATTTGTTTCACGCATGAACGTAGTTGTTGCCTTTACTCAGAAATCCTTTGGGCTGCTAAACAAGTGACTGCTTTTCCCGGCATCAACAAAAGTGAAATTTGATCGATATTAGGGGTTTATTGTTTAAAAATATCATATGATTATGAGAGACACCGTAGTAGAGGTCTTCAAAAATTTCGACCACCTGGGGTTCTTTAACATGCACTCGCATCGGAGCACACGGGCCTACTGCATTGAGACCATAAAAATTGAAACGGCCGCAGCCGGAATTCGATACCGCGACCTGCGGGTCAGCAGCTGAGTCCCTTAGCTACTGACTACCACGGCAAGACAAGAAAAATTAGTTTGTAAGAAGCACTGCAAAATCAGATAGATAGATAGATAGATAGATAGTTAGATAGATAGTTAGATAGTTAGATAGATAGATAGTTAGATAGATAGATAGATAGATAGATAGATAGATAGATAGATAGATAGATAGATAGATAGATAGAAGGGCAGTTACATATGCTTTAAATTTTGTTTGTCCCCATTACCCACATAGGTGCGTAAGAAAACCGATGAAGAAGTTACTATCAATGCTACGTCACATTCGTGATATTCCCTCCCGTTTTCTCTGTGAAATTGATTTCTAGATACGCCTCTGGTTGAAATAATGGTTGCCATGGTAATTTCGAAAATAATTTCTTATCAATTATTTTGTTGCCAAACTCCTAGCAAGAAATTCAGGCTTCGTCACTGCTGTGGTGTTCTAAAATCTGTTCACTTACTGCATCATCCGAGCAAATAAGCAGTCATTCACTTCGTTCCACTATATGAGGAAGATTTACTAAACCCATATAAATACCGCTTCTTCAGTCACATTGTCGGACAGCCCATATGCAATTGTTTCAGTGATCACAAGAACACAACAAGCTGCTCTTTGACACGTTGCTTGGGCGCGTCCCCTTCTCATCATAAAAAAACCAAGGACTTGCTCGCAGTAAATCGTAGGTTGATAAATACACTCGGCCAATTAGTAATACAAAAGCAATTTTGAATGTTTTCACAGTTCCGGTCTTCATATTATATAACTTCTCTACAAGGTGCTCATGTACCGGCGTTCGTAAAAATTCGTCTGCTTTTTGCTTGGAGATAAAAGTAAGGCTATCGACCTTCGTGCATTTTACGGGGATGTACCGACATTCCAGAAGGTGCCAAATGCTACGTGTTTTTGCTATCGGCACAGCTATATGTCCCCTCTTTCCTTGCGCACCGTCCAGTTAAACGTTTTATGAGATATATTGGACACCTAACAACACACATATTGCAACGTAACATAAATTCAAACGAAGCTGAGTTGCTGTGGCGGCGTGGGCTTTAGCTATCTTAGCTGAAATATCACGTAAAGTGTGACAACTTCTACGTGTACGGTTTCGAGCACGCGTATTTGGTGCAATGGCCAAGTAGCCAGATGAAGTAGTTGAAGAGGCTGCAAGGAGAAAGAAATGATAGACGAGGATGAAAACTACCACCGTAAAGCAAACTGATTTCGCTGGCTACTTGCGCCAGTGCACCAAGCCTCGCCATCGATCCTACCTCCTGTAATGAAGAGTTGATAATCTAGGTAGATATAGCATGCTCACCTGCAGCTTGACGAACTGGAAGAAGCTGGAGGCTCCTGCTTTGTGGTGAGGGTCTTTGTTTGGACTGACACTATGGAGGCGTTGAAGGTGCGCTGCACCCCCGCAAGTTCGTCCGGAATCCTTCGTTGAGCGTGCAATATGAATAACAATTGTGAGTGGCTATAATTAGCAAAAGTTGCATACAATGTAGCGTGTTGCATACTGAATAACCATTGTGCGTGGCTATAATTAGCAAAAGTTGCATACAATGTAGCGTGTTGAAAACTGTAACAGAAGGCACTTAGGAAAACAGTTGTATGTGCCCAGTAACTATTTTCGGCTACACGAGTTAGTTAAAACAATTAAAACTCTCACAAATGAAGGAACGCATGAACGTAATTCAGATAAAAAAATTTGTACCCCTTCCGCTAGGGTAAAGATGTAAGCTAGCCGATTGCAAACAATCAAAGGTTTGTATAGTATTGCCACGTTCCTTTCCTTAAGTTTTGTTATCACCTCTTTATACTACGTTAAGCACAAACCGCGCCTACGATGTTCGAGAAGCCTCGAGGCCATTTTAGATCGTTTTGTTAAGATTACGCCCACCTCGCCAACATCACAGATTATTCTGAAACTTACGTCGCCGCTAGCGATAACGCTAGAATGTTTGATGGCAAGCGTTTAAATACCGACACGCTCCACCGCTTGTCATTTGATCAACGGCTGACACTCTGTTTGCCGCTATCAGTGCCATAGTCTTATTTTTCTTTTGCGTAACCACAAGTTCGGCCCGAATAAACAGTTTCTTCTTCGACGTGGAGTCTCCTTCCTTCGTTCACGTCACGACCCCGTGACATCTAGTGGAGGTGTAGCTTCGTTCATGTACTGAACCCCCCATCAAGCCGGGAGCCCAGTCCTCGCCGCGAGGAAGACACCAACGCCAGACACGAGCAGCGAGTTAGCCGTAGGCAACAAGGTCGGCCACCGGAGTACGGGGTTCTACAAGACAAGGCTCGGAAGACCGAGTTCATAACCTAAACCACGGCAACGTTGACGACTTCTGTGCCTCAGCCCACGAACGTGGTGCAGCAGCCTAGGGAACTACGAATTTTTCATGAGTAATCGTTTAAGTCCTGGAAACCCGGCTAGAAACCTACGATTGTGTGGCCGTTCTCAACAACTGGGAGGCCGAGTCTACTTGTATCTGGAACGCGCGACAAGGACGTGGTTACAGAATAGGCAGTCTGCGCTTCTAACGTGGTATCTTTTCTGCGACGAATTCCTGCAAAAGTTCATGAGTTTCGCTCGCAAAGAGAACTCTGCTGCGTTACTGGAGACCCGGAGGCAGCTGCCTAATGAGAATGTCACCATTTCCACAGAAGAAATTAGCCGCATCTTCCGCCACGCTGATCCCGGCATGTCCGAGGTGAAGAAGATCCATCCGCTTTTGTGAGGCGTCAAGCAAGAACTCTTCTCTAAGCTGATCAGGAACGCCCCAAGGACGGTCACCGAATTGAATTCGGAAGCATCTACGATAGAAAAGATGCTCGAGATGCGGACACGGCAATACAAACGTAGCTTCTCGTTCACAAGGTACTCTGACCTCCAAGTGCTGGAAACCGCCAACTTGCGTGAGACGATCCGAGCGATCGTGCAAGAAGAGCTGCGAAAATTGCTTCCTTCAGCGCAGCCTTGCATGTGCTCCGTCGTGGACGTCGTACGCCAGGAGACCCAGCAATCGCTGGACGTTTCTCAGCTTCCAGAACCACAGCTGCCAGTAATGAGCTCTACTGCTGCAGCGCACCGTCACGCCCCTCCTCCTCGCCCATGTCAGGACGTCGACCCGTCGTATTTCTCTCGCCAGACGCCACTGCCACCACCACCACTACCACCACCACCACCACCGACGTCCTATCGTTTGCCAGCGGGACAGCTCAGCGCACCGAGGAAAGCCGATGTTGAGCGTGCACCTGTCAACCACCCGCTCTGCTACCAATGCGGCGAGGACGGCCACACATGCCGCCGTTGCCAGTACCGACAGAGAGGCCTACGGAGCTTCGACATTAAAGTGCCGCGCCCACAACGGAACGAACGTTCGCACGACATTACCGACTACTTTACCGTTCGCCGTCGCCAGGTCTTTAGGCCTCGTCGCACTGCGGGCAGTACATCGGCCCTCTTTAGAGCTGATCTCCGAGCCCTTACTTAGAAAACTAAGGACAGCAACCGATGGAGGTGCTGTTGCTGTACGACGAGCGACCGAAGATTCTCCGCCGGCGACAACGACGACGCCGCCGCCACGAAACCGAAAGCACCCGCCGCAAGACAAAAAAGGCCTGGGCGTGGACCCTTCGAAGCCTGCAGAAGGCGTTACGACACAGTGGAAGCAGCGGTGCAAATAGGTATAGCTGTGATCTGACGCCATGATCAAACCGCAACGCCCGATGACGAACCAATGACCTTGACGTAATATTCGACGGCCACCTCGTCACTGCACTTGTCGATACTGAAGCCGACTATTCTGTCGTCAGTAGGGTGTGTGCGACGAAGTTGAAAAAAGTGAGGACTGCATGGCAAGGCCCCGAAATCCAGACTGCTGGAGGTCACATAAAAAATTGCAGCATATCCACGGAGTGAATGATGGAGAGTGGGGCGAAGAATTCGTCCGTCCATGCGTCCGTCAGTGTGGCCGTCCATGCGTCCATCAGCCCGTCCGTGCGTGCATCTGTTCGTGCGTCCGTCCCTGAGTTCGTCAATGCAGCCGCTCCTGCGTCCGTTCATGCGTCCATTCATGCATCTGTCTATGAGTCCGTTCGTACATCTATTCAACACTCCAAGTACCACCATCTCGCATCTTTTCATCATATAATCCCCATATAGATGCAACGCCATCCAGCGGACATTCCAAGGACTAAATGAGAGGTGGCACACGAACACTTTCTTACGGCTTGCGCTTCGGGTCCACTTCCCACCTTTAACCACCTCGAGTTCATGGAATATACTAGTTCGTTGTGTTCATGGCACTGCGGCTGAACGCTCGCTAAACCTTTCAAAAACCAAGGAGGTTACGCCCAGCGAGTATGACGTAGCAAACTTTTTCAGTCAGATAGTGTTCAATGTACATGCCAATGGCTGCTAATGGGAATTGAGAGGCGGAGAATGTGGCTTTTACTTTCTTACGGCTTGCGCTTCGTATCTACTTCCCATTTTTAACCAACTCCAGTTCATTCATGGTATATACAAGTTCACTGTATTCATGGCACTGCAGCTCAACGCTCGCTAAACCTTTCTAAAGCTAAGGAGGTTACACTCAGTGAGTATAACGTAGCAACCCCTTCTTGTCAGATAGTGCTCAATGTACACGCCAATGGCTGCTAATGGTGATCGCAGCCTGCGCGTTAACTAAAAACCGAATGCTCCTGTCTCTC
Source organism: Rhipicephalus annulatus (assembly GCA_013436015.1). NCBI lineage: Eukaryota > Metazoa > Arthropoda > Arachnida > Ixodida > Ixodidae > Rhipicephalus > Rhipicephalus annulatus. The sequence goes on along the minus strand of WOVY01000227.1, from coordinate 157,854 downwards.
ATTCCTCATTAGCAGCCATTGACATGTATATTGAGCACTATTTTTAATCGTTCAACAACGCACAGAAGAAGTATCTCACCGGCACCACCTTGGAGGTCAAAATGTTATACTTGTTACAGTCTACGGGGGACGAACGGGTGCCGCTATAAGGAGCTTCGCCCCTAAAACCCCGACTGGAGTGTACACAGCTAGAGTCAACATCAAGAACCATGCGTATCCTGCGAACTTTGTCATCTTACAAAATTGCTCCCGGAATGTGATACTTGGATTAGACTTTCTAAGTCAACACGGTGCTGTCTGAATTGATTCAGAACTGAGGGCTTAATCGATCACTCTAACATAAGAAAACACGCAGCTGACCCCTGCAACGCCAAGTATTCACGCATTGATTGTGCTAAAAGAGCAGGCCCCCATGCCACCTTCCTCCAGCGTCGTCATTTTCGTTGACACCGAAAAAGCCGAACACCTTAAAGGCGTCATCGAGAGCGGTCAGCACCTTCTCCTAGACCGTAAAATATGCGTTGAAAGAGGCATATCTGAGCTGCCTGACGGCAAGACAAAGGTGGTGCTGACAAACTTCAGTTACGATTACAGGCACATAACCGTGGTACGACGGTCGCTTACATAGATGAATTCTTAGATGCCAGCAATAATTTCTCCCTTTTCTATGCTGACGATGCTGCTTCAACGAACCGAGGTCGCGAACCAGACTTCGATGTCAACACGATGCTTTCAAAATGCAAGCATGACCAGATCAAGTCCCTGCTCTCGCAATAAAAGGACTGCTTCTCGTCATCATCATGAATTCGTATGACCCCAGTCGCGAAACACCGCATCATCACAGAAGAATGTGCCCGACCACTTCGGCAAAGCCCGTACCAAGTATCGACGTGCGGACGCCTCGCCGTGAAGAAACACGTCGACGAAATGCCACGCGACATCATTCAACCGTCCTAGAGTCCATGGGTGTCGCTCGCGGTATTAGTGAAGAAGGACGGTACCCTACATTTTTGCGTCGATGACTGCCGCCTGAAAAAAAAATCACAATGAAGGGCGTGTACCCTCTTCCGCGTATAGATGACGCCCTGGACCAACCGACTCCACAACGCCATGTACTTTTTTCTCGATAGACCTCAAAACGGGCTATTGGCAAACTGAGGTTGACGAGACAGATCGAGAGAAGGCGGCCTTTAGCCCACAAGACGGCCTCTTTGAGTTTAAGTTCATGCCATTTGGTCTTTTCTCGGTTCCTGCGGCGTTCCAGCGCATTATGGTCACCGTGATGGCTGAATTGAAATGGCGGACTTGCCTCGCGTACTTGGATGACGTCGTCGTCGTTTTTTCTAGCTGCGATGAGTATCTCCGCTACTTTGAAGCAGTACTTGAAGCTATCAATACCTCTGGACTAACCCTAAAGCCAGAAAAGTGCCGCTCCGAGTACGAGGAGCTGTTATTCCTGGGAAACGTCATTAGCAAGTCTGTAGTCCGTCCCGACCCACGAAAAACAGCCGCCATAGCTAATTTACCGCAGCCCACTGACAAGAAGCTGTACGCCGATTGCTCGGCTGTGCGCCTTATACAGGCGTGTCGTCAAACGTTTTTCACAGGTCGTCTACGCGCTAACTCACCGCACGAAAAGCAACGTCGAATTCAGGTGGGAAGCGGTCCAAGTGGAAGCATTTCAGGAACTTAAACGACGTTTCCAGACACCAACGATATTTGCGCATTTTGATAAATACGCCGAAACAGAAGTGCACACTGGCGCAAGCAGCGTAGTATTCGGTGCCGTTTTTGCGCAAAAGACTTATGGCGTAGAAAGTGTTATCAGTTATGCTAGCCGGTCACTATCCAAAGCTGAAGCCAACTATTCCACACCAGAAAACGAGCGCCTTGCAAACATCAAGGCAGCGTCGAAGTTTCACCCGTACCTCTATGGCAGGCCCTTGAAAGTTCTGAGTGGGCACCACGCCTTTTGTTGCCTAGCTAACTAGAAAGACCCTTCGGGTCACCTAGCACGGTGGACCCTCAGACTTCAAGAATTCGATGTAGACCGTTGTTTACAAGTCTGGAAGAAAACACTCTGACGCTCACTGCTTGTCTCGTAGAACCACTGCCACCTGACAGCCAGATAAGGACAGCTTTTTAGGAACGATAAATACTGATGACTTCGCCAAGCAACATTAAGCTGACCTGGAACTCAGAAGCCTTCTGAAATACGTTCAAGGTAACAGCGCGACTGTTCCGAATGTTTTCAAGAGAGGGCTGGAGTTGTTCTTCTTGCGAAACGGAGTTCTCTTAAAAAAGAAACTTCTTGCCCCTTCGAGCCCTATACCTTCTCGCGGTTCCTTCAGAATTGATTTGATTTGATTGATTGATATGTGGGGTTTAACGTCCCAAAACCCCCATATGATTATGAGAGACGCCTTAGTAGAAAGCTCCGGAAATTTCGACCGCCTGGGGTTCTTTAACATGCACCTAATTTTTCAGAATAGAGACCAGAAGTACTTGAAGCTCTACACGAAGACTCAACGGCTAGACACCGAGGTGTTTCCGGTATGCTCGCAAGAATAGAAATACTACTGGCCTCGACTTGCCACCAACGTCACTCCTTACGTATGAACCTGCCTCGACTTTCAGCGATGAAAGACACTGCCGACTAGCCAGCTGGACTTCTCCAGCTAATCGAGTCACCTCGCCGACCATTGTAGCAATTCGGCATAGACTTACTTGGGCCGTTCCCAACGTCGAATTCCAGGAACAAACGAATCGTCGTAGCTACCGACTACCTCGCACGCTACGCTGAGACAAAGACCCTGCCCAAAGGCAGTGCCTCTGAGGTAGCAAGGCTCTTCATCGAGAACATCGTTCTGCGTCACGGAGCCCCACAGGTACTCATTACCAATAGAGGTATGGCCTTTGCGGTGGACTTAACTCAGGCGATCCTAAGTACAGCCAGACAAGTCACCGCCGGACCACTGCCTACCATCCACAGACCAACGGCCTCGCCGAACGTCTTAATAAGACCATCGCTCATATATGCTGGCCAAGTACGTCGACATCGAGCACAAGACGTTGTATGAACTCATTCCGTACGTGACCTTCACGTACAATATGGCCGTCCAAGAAACGACGCAGATCACGGCATACAAGTTGGTCTATGGAAGGAGCCCGGCAATTGTGCATGACGCTATGCTTCCAAACGTCACTGACGAAAAGAACCTCGACGTCACCGCCTACCTTCAGCGCGCTGAAGAAGCTCCTCAACTCGCCCGCATGCGCATCGAGAATCACCAAGCGATTGACAGATGCCATTACAATCTTTGACGTAGCTTCTTGGAGTTCCAGCTCGGAGACCGTGTAAGGGTATAGACGCCGATACGCCAACCTGGGTCCAGTGAAAAACGTCTGCGACGGTACTTCAGACAGTACAGAGTAGTTCAATGTCTCGGCCCACTCGACTACGAGGTTGTTCCTGATGGCGTTACGAACTCTCAACGGCGTCGTGCTCGACCAGAAGTCGTGCGCCTCAAGCAAGTTTATGCGCGAACCCGAGGACTGTATTTTGTTGTTGTTGTTATTGTTGTGTTTTCTTGCTTGTACTCATTCTTTATTGTCTTTATTATTATATTTTATTATATTATTGTACCTTCGTCTTTTGCTAAAGCATTGGGACGATGCCTTTATCAGAGGGGGGAAATGCCACGTTCTTTTTGTGAAGTTTTCTTGTCGCCTCGTTACACTAAGTTCTGCGCAACGCGCCTGAGATGTTCGAGAAGCTTCGAGGCCATAGTATATCGTTTTGTTAAAATAGCGCCCCCTCGTGAACATTATAATTTTTTCTGGAACCTACTTCGCCGCTATCGATAATGCTAGAATATTCAATGGAAAGGGTATAAATGCCGACACGCTTCGCCGTATGTCAGTTCATTGATGGCCGACGCTCTTTTCGCCGCTATCAGTACCACTGTCTTACTTTCTTTTGCATGGCCAAAGGTTCAGCCCGAATAAACAGTTTATTTTTCGACGTGGAGTCTGCTCCCTTCGTTCATGTCACGACTCCGAGACAGTATAGTGCGTTTGCGTGTAGTGAAATTTTATATTATAATGATTGATCACATCAAGCATTTTTTGCGATTGATTGATCTTATTTCGTGCGCAGTGATAAAAAGATAAACTTACTTAGAAAAAAACTACGATCCTTTTTTGTAAATATAGGCCAATATTTTGATGTTGCAAAATGTGCTGTCTGTACGATAGCACCGTTTATTTTTTCTTTCAGCTTGTGCATCCATGCTGTACTGAATAGTTTATATGTATAAAAACATATAGCAAACATAGTGTCTGTATATTTTTTTTGTCTGACTTGTGATGTACATTGTAAGATGCAGGACATACACAATGAGCAAATTTGTATATATCTTCCCGGATATTCCGTAATTATTTGTAGTTTTTAATATTTTCTTTTTGGCAACAAAGTTGCTATGGTTTGTAGTTGTTTTTTTATTTTTTGTTTTTTGCCCGCGTTCATGCAACTTTCTGTGCTATGCTGGTATCAGGATGTTTCATAGTAATGTATATATATATATATATATATATATATATATATATATATATATATATGACGCATTCACAAGGTGATTCTAGGAGAAGCCGACGAAGAGAAGTGCGCGTGGATTAGAATAAACGCAATGCATCTGGACCACGACGTGTCTCCATTTTGTAGCGTCACACAAGTCGACAGGATCGACCTCATCAACGTGCCATGGCTAAGCCAAAGCCCCCGCTCAACATACAGAAGTTCAAGGGAACACCAGAAGACGTCCCCATCGACAAGTGGCTTCTTCTTTTCGACATGAAGGCAGCCGAGGCATCATGGACTCACCGCGATCGGGTCACTCACTTCAACGAATACATTGAAGGGGAAGCGTTCAAGTGGTACCTGACAGAGATTTTCGGCAACGGCGAGACAACTTGGGGCGATATCAAGCGTGACATGCAAGCCCGCTTTGCTTCGACTGACGGAGATGCCTTCCGTCTCTTCATTCACTACCGACTGAAAGGAGGGCAGACCATCAAGGACTACTACGACGAGAAAAAGCGACTGGGTTCCTTGGCTGACCTGAAAGAGTGCCACATCATTTCTGGGCTGACTGATGGTGTTTCTCCTGATGTGGAACTGGCGCTCGCTGGACTGTCTTTCAACTCGTCATTAGAGTGGCTCACCGCTGCTCAACGGGTCGAGACATCTTTAAAACGGGTGAGAGGAGTTTCCTTTACTCGTAACGCTAGTATCGCATCAAGAGCTCCACGTCTCTTCAGCAGATCGCAGCAACCGACAATAACTCTTCAACCGCGTGCCCCGCAAAACGAATGTAGATACTACTCAGCTGCTGGTTTCCCACGACAGTTTCACTGGCACAACGAATGTCCGCGTCGCGGCAATGTGTCCGCTATTGATACTGAACAGGGAGACGAGGAAGGCGACCCAGAGTTTCATTAATACACTTCAGTGCTCTCATTAAGGGAAAGCCAGTAAATGCAATTCTCGATACAAAAGCAACAATTACTTGTATCAGCGAGGATGTGTACAAACAGCTAAAGCTTCAGTTGATGAGAGATTCCAGCATCATGGTCCAGCAAGTTGCATCAAACATTCGAACTTTGGGTCGCGTAAACATTCAGTTACAAATTGGGAACGTCAGCAAGAAAGTTTATGCACATGTGCTGCGAGGCATGAGAACGCAATTAATTCTTGGCCTAGACAGCGCTTCATACTTCAATCTTTCTGTAAATCTGGAAAGCAAGTCAGTGACACAAGCACGTGAGAATATGAACCTTCCGCATCACAATCAAAAGAAAACCATTCAAGCCCCGGTGATGCGAACCCTGACTTCAGAAAACTTATCAGATCATGAGTCTGTGGCGCTCGACTCTTTTTTAAGCAAGTATGACGAGATATTTTCGAAATCTCAGACAGATATTGGGTGCATCACAACTGAGAAACATAGGATCGCACTTACCAATGCTGTCCCTATTCGTCGAGCACCATACCGATGTTCACAGGCAGACAAAGTGGAGATCAACAAACAGGTTAACGCTCTCCTCAAGCAAGGTGTTGTGAGGCCTTCATTATCGCCTTACGCCGCACCTGTCATTTTAGCAGAAAAGAAAGGTGAAGGACGCACTCGTCTATGTATTGACTACCGGAAACTCAATGTCATAACGGTACCCGACTTTCAACCAATTCCGCGTATAGATGATATTCTTGACCACTTAAGAAAGGCGGAGTTTTTCACTACGTTGGACGTAACGTCGGGATACTGGCATGTGCAAATGCATCCTGACGATGTTCAGAAAACTGCATTTTTCACGCCTGATGGTCATTTTGAGTGGTTTGTAATGCCGTTTGGGTTGAAGAACGCTCCAGCTACATTTGAAAGAGCCATGAAATCAATAATAGCGAAACATCAGCTCACCAATGTTATTAATTACTTTGACGATGTGGTCGTATACTCAGAGACATTTAATGATCATATACGACACCTTGAGGCGCTATTGAAAGCTCTCAAAATCGAGAACGTAAAACTCAAACGAAAAAAGTGCCAATTTGCACGCTGCAGCATTGAATACTTGGGCCACAAAATTTCACAAGGAACAGTGACACCTAAGCAAAGTAATGTGGCTGCCATACTCAAATTTCCTACACCAAAACGAGAAAAAGATCTCCAGCGTTTTCTGGGCACTGTAAACACTTACCGTCAGTACATCCCCCACTTCAGCGATATCGCTCTTCCACTCACAAAACTACTCTACAAAGGCAGCAAGTGGGTGTGGACAGAAGCATGCGAGCAAGCCTTTCGTGAACTGAAGGAGCGGATAACTGAAGAACCGGTGCTTTGCATATACGACCCTTCGAGACCATGTACTGTGTACTGTGACGCATCTGGCGAAGGCATCGGTGCAGTGCTGAAACAACCCGATGACAAAGGCAAAGAACATCCTGTTGCTTACTATTCCCGCAAACTACTTAAGCATGAGGTGAACTATGCTATTACAGAAAGAGAATGTCTTGCCATTGTAGATGCCATTGATAAATGGCATTGCTACCTTCATGGAAAGTCATTCACTGTTGTAACAGATCACTCTGCACTCCAGTGGCTGAAGAATGTTAAAAATCCTCAAGGTCGTCTCTTCCGGTGGTCTTTGAAACTGTCAATGTATGATGTGAACATCAAACATCAAAAGGGCACAAGTAATGTCGAAGCAGATGCGCTCTCCAGAGCCCCAATAGTTAATCTTCTATCACACGACGACCTTCAGCGATGCAACAATGAGCGTCCAAAAGGAACGCACTCATTGGAAAATAACATCATCATCGTTAAAAGAAAAGGACTACGGAAAATATACGTGCCCCATGAACTACGCCCAACCATTCTTAAGAATGCACATCAACATTTTGGGCATGTCGGAGTGAAGAAGACGCTATCACTCCTGTCTCCGCAATATTATTGGCCGCATATGGTAACCGATGTTTCCACTTACATTCGGCATTGCGATACATGCCAGAGATGCAAGAAGACGAAAACAAAAAAGTTTGGGACGCTTGAATCACTGCCTCCAGCTGAAGAGCCTTTCGACCTCTTTGCAATAGACACCATAGGAGGATTTTCTGGATATGGCTCGTCAAAAAGGTTTATACACTTGGTTATTGATCATGCGACTCGCTACGTATGGGCGTTTGCTCATAAAAGTGAGAACAGCGACGCCTACATTTCATGCTTAAAAACAATTTTTACTTCTGGAAAACCACGGAAGCTCCTTTCAGACCGTGGAACAGGATTTACCGCAGGAAAATTTAAGCAGTTTTTAAAACATAATCGTATACACCAACTATTCACCTCATCTCATCATCCACAATGCAACGGCATGAACGAGCGGACAAACCAGACTATCGTAACGAGACTTAAATGTAAGATCAATGACGAACCACAGAAGTCTTGGACTAAGCTGCTTCCGGAGGTAATTGACGAATACAACAGAACACCCCACGAAGTGACCGGCTACGCACCTTCCTTCCTGATGTATGGAATTCCATCTTATCCCACTGTACTGGAACAACGAGAAGAAACCGTCGAAGAAGCGCGAAAAACTGCAGTTACCAATTCTATCGCCTACCATAATAAGAACAAAGTCATTTATGATAGAAAATTTCTTCCGATTGAGTTCCAAGTCGGTGACTTTGTCCTTTACGAGACACCATGGCATCCCAACAACGGAAAACTGAGTTCTGTCATGGAAGGACCCTACAAGATTCTACGCAAGGTCTCAACAGTGAACTATGAAATCAACCGCTCCGTGCTACCCTTACGTAGCAACTCTGACATTGTGCATGTTAGCAAACTGCGGCGTTATTTTGAACCTTCTGAACTGAGACTTTCTCGAGGGGAGGGGGAAGTGTGACGCATTCACAAGGTGATTCTAGGAGAAGCCGACGAAGAGAAGTGCGCGTGGATTAGAATAAACGCATGGCATCTGGACCACGACGTGTATCCATTTTGTAGCGTCACATATATATATATATATATATATATATATATATATATATATATATATATATATATATATATATATATATGACGTATCAAGTGATGGTTAGTAGAGGTAGAGAAGGAAGAAGTGCAGAGCGGAATAAACATGGCGTATGAGCCAGGCCACGTCTCCCAGTCATCATAGCGTCACACGAGTCGACAGGATGAAGACCTGCCTGCCCCTTCATCAGTCACTCGTCATCGACGCAGTTCCCCAGAAGACGCCCTGACCGTACATTGACTACCGAATCATCGCCTATGAGGACAAAGACCAGCACCATGACAGAACCATCGGCTGACCTCGACATCCCCAAGTACCTCGGATCAGCGGACGACGGACCCGTACAGGACTGGTTCGACCTGTTCAAGTTCCACGCTACCGCTGCATCTTGGTCGGAACGGGAAATGGTTACGAACTTCAGCGACTACGTCACCGGTGAAGCATTTAAATTTTTCCTCACCCACATATTCCACAACGATGAGTCTTGGCAAAAGATTAAACAAGAAATGATCGTTTGGTTTAAAAAATAGGATGACGACTACGACGAAGACTTGCTTGTAACCCACCATCTACAGACAACTGCACTCAGTCGTCAATTTTACAGGCAGTCTTCAACCATTCGAACGCACAACAAGATTCAACTTCTGACAAAAGACGAAGTGGCACACGAGTTCAGTGGCAGCCGACAACGCGTATTTTGGAAAAAACACAGCCATCGAGCGCGCCTCCCTTCTGCACGAAAGTCGGCATTTGCGGAGTCTTTGCTTCAGCATATGACCCGACACGTTGCCCAACCACCTGAAGCCGTTCACTCTTCGTATGGCATACGTGGTCCACCACCTGGGTCCTCATCACGCGGTTCTTCAAGCGCTCCTAGCGCTCACCAGTTGCCTTATAAGGACGCCGTATTTATGATAGATGACCTGGCGCATCGGGAAAATACCCTGTCGAGCCATGCTGTTTGCACACGGGTTCATGCATCGCCATCCAGTTCATACACACTCGACAGTGGAAGAAACACCGAAGGCTCCGACGCATCGAACGTCGCACGCTGCAATGCGCAAGAGCCTCTTATAGTGAACAGGGTAGAAGAAGCCTCTGAAGAGCATGCTAGCAATGATGACGCATTGCGAACTATGCCCGACAAGGAAGACACCAGTTCACCATTCATCAGCTGTCTACAGGTTGCGTCAAACACCGAACGAAATGAATGCCCCATTCCGGAACGGGTGCCACTACAGCCATCTCCTGAGCAGCACCAGCGAAGCAAGCAAAACGAAGTTCACAAACTCAGAAAACAACGAGAGAGACCACAGTGAGGGCATCGGCGAACGCCAAATTCAATGGAAGCGCGTTCACCAGTTGAAGAACATCAAAAAATAAGATCTCCAAACCAACAAGACGTCAAACACTTTCAGACAAAGAAAAGTCGCCAGAAAAGCTCCCAGCGCCTGCTATTCCGACGACTGCAACACCACAAGAAGTGCCGAGAAAGACGCGGAAGCACTGCTTGCAAACCACAAGCGCTCAGGCACTCCATCACAGTCTGTCGAGAAGTACGCAAGCAAGAAGCATCAGCATTGCACCATTCACGGCGAAAAATACAACCCCGACGACATCCGAGCTGCCGATGCAACAAGGCGTTTCAACCTTAGTCAGCCCGAACAAGAGTTCTAGCAGTACTGTCAGTATCCACGTGTAAACCGCTCTGCCCGGAACGCAATAGTCAGCCTCGCCCACCAGAGTTGTTATAGAGTTCCCCGGACTGCCCCCTCGGGCTTGAAGATTTAAAGAGACTGCGGAACTCCGTAAGGATATTGCGAATTTGGACATTGTCTGTTTATTGGCTTCTTCAATTTTTTTGTAGGTTATAAACGGTGCCATCTTTCGGGGGGAGGGGGAATCGTGTGGCGTATCAAGTGATGGTTAGTAGAGGTAGAGAAGGAAGAAGTGCAGAACGAAATAAACATGGCGCATGAGCCAGGCCACGTCTCCCAGCCATCATAGCGTCACACACACACACACACACACACACACATATATATATATATATATATATATATATATATGTGACGCTATGATGACTGGGCGACGTGGCGTGGCTCATACGCCATGTTTATTCTACTCTCTGACTTCTTCCTTCTCGGCTTCTACCAACCATCGCTTCATACGTCACACGATTCCCCCTCCCCCCGAAAGAAGGCACTGGTTACAAACTATAACAAATTAAAGAAGTGAATGAACAAAACAATGCCCAAATTCACAGTTTCACGTCCACACGGAGTTCCACAATCTCACTAAATCTTCAAGGCCGATTGAGCAGTCCGATGAATTTTATGACAACTGTGGTGGGCGAGGTTGACTGTTGCTTTCTGGCCAACAGAAACACGCCTTGAACGTAGAAATTACTGATGACACAGCGATTCTTGTCATGAATGAACAAGGGTCGAAGTACTTGTAGCATTTGGAGTCGGATGTCGTTGGCATGAAGTTCTCCGTCGTAGACGCTGCTTTCTGTGTCGTGGCTGAGACAGAACGAGTGCTTGCAGCCTGCATGTGCGAGAACCGAAGCTGATGGTATGATGCCTTTGTTCCTCCATTTTACACGTGATAGCTGCACGTCTATGTCGTAGCTTTCTGTAGTCTTCTATCAGTTTGTTGAATCGTAGACACGGTGTTGAGAACTGGTGCAGAAAACTTTGTCGACGTTGCTTTCTGCGAAGATGGCTTAGGCATCGACTTCGTCTTTGCTTCTTTACTTGATGTTGTCTCTGATGATCTTTCAGCCACAAGTGTACTCGTGAGGAGGTTTCACTTGATCGTTGTTCTTGTTCGAGTAGCAGTTGCAGTTCTTGGAGTTCGTGGAGTTGCCTTTGTTGAAATTGCTCGTCTTCTTGTGAAAGTTCGTCAGATGGGCCTCTTTCAGAAACATGAGTCTGCTTTTCTTTAGATGGTGATGTGATCAGTAGATTGTCGGTAGTCGACACTGTACTGCTAGGCTTGTCCTGCGATGAAAGCATCGTGACAGGCTGATGAGAACGCTCCCGAGATGCTTGTGAGTCATCCTTGATTGTAAATGCTTGTAAATGATTGTAAATGCTGACAATGCGCCGGCGTTGGTGGATTCGAAATTCCTGCAGTGCTTTGACTCACATGTGTGTTATCACTTGACAATGAGAGCACAACAGACATGGCTTCAGGTGGTTCTGATGGCGTATGTTTTTCTTTTTGCAGCGTAGTTAGGCTGACAATGTCTGTCGAACGACCCTGGTCCGGAACGTCAGGGTAGGGGCTGGTATTGTGAGGATTCACCAGCTCGTCACGCGTAAATTCCGTCGCACGCTCTAAACCGTCTAGGCCTTGTGTGTGACGCGAAGCATCAAGGGATTCGTGTGGTTCAGTAAAATGTGAAGTGTTGTGGTGAAGTGAACACGTTGAAAATGCCGATTTCATTGTTCTTGGGAAAGCCGGCTTTAGGTTTGGTATTTTGCCAAAATGGTCTAGATTCCTTTCGGTATACGGAGGCTTTACCTTGTCTGTTGCGACGTGCAAGTTACCAGTCGGTGTTCGCATGCGTGACATTTTTTCGAAAGAGTCATATGATGGTACAATTGTGGTATATTTTCTCTGAGGTCTCGTTTGGGAAATAGGCTTACTCCGGGAAGACTTCGCGTAACTCTGATGGGCGAGTTGAAAAGCCTTCCGCCGATAAGGTATGGAACGGTCTTTGTAGTATTCTTTGAAACGGGTGATCATTTCTTCTTTGATCTTTTTCCAAGACTCATCGTTCTCGAAGATGTGGGTGAGGTAAAACTTGAATGCCTCACCTGAGATGTAGTCAGTAAAGTTGATGATCATCTCCCGTTCCGACCAAGATGCAGCGGCGGCGTTGAGCTTGAAAAGGTTGAACCAGCCCTGTACGGGTCCGTCGTCCACTGATCCGGTGTACTTGGGGATGTCAAGGTCGTCTGATGGTGCTATCATGATGCTGGTCTTGGTGTAGTGTAGGGATGTACTTTGGTGGTCCACGTTCGGTCACTGCGTCTCGCTGAGGTCTTCTATGATGATGGCCGGGCGATGAAGTGATTGCGAGGTCTCCATCCTGTCGGCTTGTGTGACTCTACGATGACTGGGCGACGTGGCGTGGCTCATACGCCATGTTTATTCTACTCTCTGACTTCTTCCTTCTCGGCTTCTACCAACCATCGCTTCACACGTCACATATATATATATATATATATATATATATATATATATATATATATATATATACAGAAGAATAACTTCGGTTGCCGCAAGGTTGTAAGTATGAAAGTAGATGCGCTTTCACATAACAACTGTTTATTGTGCCGACGTTTCGACGGGAACCCCATCTTTTTTAAGGCATAATACTATTTACACATGTTCCGTGTCTTCTTATAGCCTGTCTAGACAGGAGGGATGGGGTCAAAAGAACAGTAAAAAAGAGAAAAAAAGAAAGAAAAGAGAGAGAGAAAGAAACAGCAAAACAAGAGGACAAACATTAAATAAAAAATAGAAAATCTAGGAGAAGAAGCAAGACCGACACGGCGTAATTAGAAAGGGGCAGCATTTGAACAGAGTAGGGCAGAGGTAGATGAGCAATACCATCATTGTCAACAATACCTCCCCCGCACCCACTCTTCCCCAAGTGGGCAGTGAGCCGCCGTTCTTGTATTTCACCTTTCCGTGTAGTCCGCTGGCGGCTCGTTCATCTTTGAAGTTTAGGACAAGTTAATGGGGAGGGCTTAAGCGCTTCGAGTGCGTGCTGGTGGCTTCGGGAGGAACGAAAAAGCCGGTGATTGAGGCACCGCCATCGATATTCATTATATGCTATGGCTCCTTGTCAGTGAAGGAACAGAATGTGCGTTAAAAATTAAAGAAGGAAAAAAAAGAAGAACTGGGGATGGAGACTGTACGACATCCGGGACAGTCACCACACAGTAGCGGCTCACTGGGAAGACATGCGCGCATGTATGAAAAAGTTAAAAGTTAACGAAACCACCTAGCTGTCAGCTTCTTGTCAGTGAAGGAACAGAATGTGCGTTGAAAGTTAAAGAAAAAAAAAGAAAAGAAAAAGGGGGGCCGTACGACATCCGGGACCACTTATCTCTGCGTTCCGGCTGTGCTTGATGAGGCAAATCATTTCTATTTTGTCAGATGCATAGGCCAAAATCTTTGTTAGCGGGTAATATTATTGTCGTAATGAAACCGGACTAATTAGAGAGAAGCGTTTGCGTCTTTTAGCGGTCGTAACGCTGACAGAGTGCCTGGGTGTTCATTTATTCCGTATTTTATTGTGTTAAATTTGTAGATAAAATAAGATTCCCGTTGTTCCCGTTCTCTGATTGTTCGAAAGTTGTTTTGTAGTAGTGTAACCGTGATGTCATCAAAGCTGTGGTCCTTTAATGTGCAGTGTTTTGAAAGTGGAAGGCCTGGCAGAGATCGTACATGTGCCCGATGGTTGCTGAATCTAATTTTAAACGAAGTGTCTGTCTGGCCCACGTATTGCTTGTTACATACCCCACATTCCAGGAGGTACATGACGTTGTCTGAGTCACAGTCTATTGCACCTCTTATACTGTGCTTAAAATCCGAGTGGGTGCTTTTCGCCACTGTCGTTGTCTGCATGTGTTTGCATACCTTGCATCTGCTTTTTCCGCAAGGGTGACACCGAATTAGAGGTTTCACACCTATCTTTGAATTTATTGAATGATCGTTTATATTTTTCTGCCGTCTGTATACAACACAAGGAAAAGTGAAAAGTTTGGATAGTCGCACGCTCTGTTCCAGTATGTTAAAGTGTTTTTTTAGGACCTTGTTTAAGTTCGGTGGGTTGCTCGTGAAAGTTAATAGCAAGTTTTTGTTGCGCTGTTGGTTGACGTTTTTCTGGTGGTTGAGAAGAATCTGGTGGTCCAGATTTTCAGCTTTTTTTATGGCGTCATTGATGATAGCTGGCGGGTATTCTTGATTAAGGAGTACTTCGCGCATATGTGTGCTGTTTTTGTGGAAGTCCTCGGTGCGGGAGCAGATTCGTTGGAATATGTGTGCTTGGGAATAGGGAATGCTGGTCTTGCAATGTCGCGGGTGGCAGCTTTTGAAGTGCAGGTATTGTTGCCTCTCCGTAGGTTTTCTGTATACGTTAGTTACCAACGCACCATCGTCAACTTGAATGAGTACATCAAGAAAGTTTATTTCAGTGTTAGAGTAGGAGTGTGTAAAATAAATGTTGGGGTGTACCTGGTTGAATGCCTGTATGAATTTGAGGAGCTCGTTTTCCAAATGTGTCCAAATTATGAATATATCATCTAGGTACCGTTTATAGCGTAATGGGTTGATATTACAAGATGAAAGAAAATTGGACTCTATGTGGTGCATGAATATGTTAGCGTAGTTTGGGGCCATTCCTGTTCCCATTGCCGTACCGCTGATTTGAACATAGTAATGGTTGTTAAATTCAAAGCTGTTCAAATCGAGTACAAGTCTTGTAAAGAGTTCAATTACTTTTTTGCTTGGATAAGCGACAGGGTTGTGTGTGGCATACGATTCAACAAGCGCCCTTACACCATCGGTGCTTAAAAATATAAAATATAAAGGATCGTTTAATAAATTCAAAGATCGGTGTGAAACCTCAAATTGGGTGTCACCCTTGCGGAAAAAGCAGATGCAAGGTATGCAAACAGATGCAGACTACGACAGTGGCGAAAAGCACCCACTCGGATTTTAAGCACAGGATAAGGGGTGCACTAGACTGTGACTCAGACAACGTCATATACCTCCTGGAATGTGGGGTATGTAACAAGCAATACGTGGGCCAGACAGACACTCCGCTTAGAATTAGATTCAACAACCATCGGGCACATGTACGATCTCTGCCAGGCCTTCCACTCTCAAAACATTGCACCCTAAAAGACCACAGCTTTGATGATATCAGGGTTACACTACTAGAAAACAACTTTCGAACAATCAGAGAACGGGAACAACGAGAATCGTATTTTATCTACAAATTTAACACGATAAAATACGGAATAGATGAACACCCAGGCACTCTGTCAGCGTTACGACCGCTAAAAGACGCAAACGCTTCTCTCTAATCAGTCCGGTTTCATTACGACAATAATATTACCCGCTAACAAAGCTTTTGGCCTATGCATATGACAACACAAAAATGATTTGCCTCATCAAGCACAGCCGGAACGCACAGATAAGTGGTCCCAGATGTCGGACGCCCCCCCTTTTTTCTTTTCTTTTTTTTCTTCTTTAGGTTTCAATGCACATTCTGTTCCTTCACTGACAAGGAGCTGACAGCTAGGTAGTTTCGTTAACTTTTACATACATGCACGCATGTCTTCCCAGTGAGCCGCAACTGTGTGGTGAATGTCCCGGATGTCGTACAGTCTCTCCCCCCCCCCTGTTCTTCTTTTTTTTCCTTCTGTTTTTTCTTTTTTTAACGCACATTCTGTTCCTTCACTGACAAGGAGCCATTGCATATAATGAATATCGATGGCGGTGCCTCAATCACCGGCTTTTTCGCTCCTCCCGACGCCACCAGCACGCACTCAAAGCGCTTAAGCCCTCCCCATTAACTTGTCCTAAACTTCAAAGAGGAACGAGCCGCCAGCGGACAACACGGAAAGGTGAAATACAAGAACGGCGGCTCACTGCCCACTTGGGGAAGAGTGGGTGCGGGGGAGGTATTGTTGACAATGATGACATTGCTCATCTACCTCTGCCCTACTCTGTTGAAATGCTGCCCCTTTCTAATTACGGCCTGGGGGTCTTTCTTCTTCTCCTAGATTTTTTATATTTTATTTAATGTTTGTCCTCCCGTTTTGCTGTTTCTTCTTATTTTTTTCTCTCTCTTTTCTTTCTTTTTTTTCTCCTTTTTTTACTGTTCTTTTGACCCCTTCCCTCCTGTCTCGACAGGCTAGAAGAAGACACGGAACATGTGTAAATAGTATTATGCCTTGAAAAAGACGGGGTTCTCGTCGAAACGTCGGCACAATAAACAGTCGTTATGTGAAAGCGCACCTACTTTTATATATATATATATATATATATATATATATATATATGTATGTTTTTCTTACACCGTATATGGTAGTGTAATTTTAGCTTATGGTCTTTATTCTTATACACATCTTTGCCGTTGTCCCACCTGCATTGTATAGGATACACTGGGCTCGTCAAGCTGTGTATTAGCATCTTTTAGCCAGTGATCCTTTCCAGAACCTGTTTCTTTCTGGAAAATGAATCATTTATATTTTAAATAATATATTTTGAATTTTTTACTTCACTTCAATATTATAAAGAAACAAGAAAACATCTATTTATTAGCCCAAGATAGCGGCGCCCGTATGTCTCAGTTAAAATGGTCTCTACGGAGTATACCGCTCACCAATTTGCATTTTGTATACAGAACAATTATGCGGAAATCACTGCTGTCTACTGCGATCAATTCCGCAATCTCAAGTGCATTTATTCTATTATTGTGAACTGATGGGATCTGTGGTTTTTTTTTTCGCATAAACAACTATCCATGGACAGGCTAACGGGTGTTCTGCTGCACTGCACACGTTTCCAGCGTAAGCGATGTAAGAGCCGTATGACAGGAGGACCCGCCACGCACAGGCCGTCCTCTAGTGCAAGCATCGCCTGCTACGCTGGTGCGATCCAAAAGGAGCGCTTTATGCATTCGTTCTCGGTGGCAGCACGTTACATGGAGCTACTGAAAACGATGGGCGTAAAGATAGTTTGATTACTTATTTGCCTTTGTTCGCCTTGTAAGAGACGGCGTCATATACGGGGATACCTTGTTGAGCGCTCCGAAAGGCGCAGTGTATCATATAACTCTAGCACTTAGGACGTCCCTTTTACTTGTGGTAGCGCAGACTACTAGGCTTATAAAGAACTGCCATAGGCTATGGTCCGCAGACACTGCACAGGTTCCTTGAAAATTTTTGAAGGTACCTTTTGCAACAACTCTAATGCATTCGACGTTCGATAGGTTTAGTGACAAAATGTGGAAGTATGTACCACCCTATGGGCGATTACCTTCTCAGCAGCCAATCACCTACCCATTCTCTGGAAATCCCAGCATTATTGTGATCTTTTATTAAAATAGTCAGTCTCAATCATTAAAGTTGAATATGAACAACCACTCGACATCGAATAAAAGGTGCACAACCACTTCGTCATTCTCATGCTTGCCTATTACCGTGTTCCTGCCAAACTTAACGAATGTACCAGTAAGCCTAGCAACTACCTGCCTAATGAAGTTCACTCCGTTCATTTAGAGATAAAAATTTGTTCTTTGAGATATGTCCTCTTTCACAGGGCCGGCTAACTTATTTGAATACCAAAGAGTACATACGGCTCGCATAGGTACGGATTGGTTCAGCATGACTAGCACGCAATTGCGCTCTTGTAATCAGGTAGCAATATCGTAGTAAGCACTCACGATGAAAGCATGGGCTTAGGCTTCGGCTTTCGAGAGTAGAGTGTAGACATGAAGAGCGCCATGAACATTGCCGGAATGCCAATGACCAGGTATGTGGCCACGCAGAACCAGAAACTTGCCTGCATCAAAAAGATCGATTCATTTATTGCGAAAATATCTATTAGATAATGGTAACGAGTGATTCACAACACTTTTTTGTTATGAGGTTGTGACGCAGACAAAGGGAGCACACTGGATGCTTAGATTGAACATTTTTGTTAGGCTGAACTTTGGCCAGATAAAAAGAAAGTAATAGGACAATTGATATGTGGGGTTTAACGACCCTAAACCACCCTGTGATTATGAGAGACGACGTTGTGGAAGGCTCGGGAAAATTAAACCACCTGGAGTATAGCGTCTTTGTTTCAACGTAGCTGATGATGTAGCCAGTAGTAGTTACGACGATCCATTTGTTTCAGGAATTTGACGTCAGAAACAGCCCTAGTTGGTCCATCCTGATTTGTTGGAACCGCCGTCGTGGTGGTTCGATCGGCTCTAGAATGCCTGCTGGCCTTTTCGGCGGGGAACTGCATTGATGACTGCCTCGGCAGGTTTTTATATAGGGGGTAACGTTCGCAGTGAGGTGGGGCCAGTAGTGCTTTTCTTGTATCCTCGCCAGCGTACGGGAAATCACAGAGTGCCCAGCCATCGGATCATTATGCAGAGCATCTAGAACTTCTGGACATAACACCGAAGGTAATACTATGAGGTAGTTGGCCCGATGTGGCAAGAAGTTTTTCTTGACTTGGATGCCGTCCTCGCTTGAATACCCTTACAACGACGGTAGCTTTTCCCTCGACGTGTACCACAAGACCCTTGAGTTTAGGGTGGGCTCTCTGTCGTTCAACAAATTTATTAACGTCTAGGGTTCCTTAGAAGTAGACAGTGTTGTCGTCATTCAGCGGTGTTGGGTCGACGGGGGCACGGGACAAGCAGTCGACGTCAGAGTGCTTTCGTCCGGATTTGGAAACGACTATAACGTCTGATTCCTGAAGTCGCACACTCCCCCGTGCGAGGTGACCTGACGGGTCTTTCAAGTTAGCTAGCCAAGAGAGGGCGACGTTGTGACTCACAACTTTGAAATGCCTGCCGTATGTGTACGGGCGAAAAATAGAGGTAGCCCTGATGATGGCAAAGCACTATTTTTCTGTTGTGGAATAGTTGTTTTCTGCCTGTATTAGTGACTGCCTATCATACTGATAACCCTTTCTTCTCCATTAGTCTTCTGCAGAAGAACGGATCCGAGACCTACGCTGCTTGCGCTGGTGTGGATTTCCGTATTGGCGTATTCGCATCGTTTCACTTTTCGAAATGCTTCAATTTGCACCGTTTCTCACCTGAACTCGACGTCGGTCTTTGGAGCTGCTTTACTGGCTCGGCGATTTGTGAAACGTCCTACACGAAGCATCTCTACTGGGCGCACAAGCCGAAAAATTGGCGCACGGCCTTCTTCTCGGTGGGTGGTGAAGACAGCTGTTGTGTGCGGGTCTAGGTGCACTCCCCTCTGGCTGATCACTAGACTTAAAAACGAAGGATTCTTGTAAACAAAGTGGCAATGCTGTGGTTTAGTGCGGTTTCAGGGATCCTAATTATTTGAAGTAGAGACTAAAGGCGCTGTAGGTGTTTGTCAAAGCTTGAGGAAAACACAATGTCATCCAAGTAAATGAGGCAACTCTGCCCTTTCAAGCCAGCCAGGAACACATTCACTACTCGTTGGAAAGTCGCAGGTGCCGAGCAAACGCCTAAGGGCATGAGCTTAAACTCGAACAGGCCGTCCAATGTTATAAAGATAGTCTCTTCTCTGTCTGCTTCGTCAACATTGATTTGCGAATACCTGGTCTTAAAGTCCATCGAAAAAAAAAACGCCCGGCCTTCGCCTATGGCGCAGCACACTCTCAGCAAAAGGTAGAAGAGCGGCCTTTAAGACCTTTTTCTAAACATTCATTTGGTAACTACTGCAAGCAAACTTGCTTGGTACCAAATACGGCATTTTAAATAAAATTATTTTGGGAGTAGGCCTGCATTCGCTATGCTATTTTTTGTCTTTCTTCTGAGAAGTGTCGTAACCGCTAAACACTTGCAAGGAATTTTGTGCCAACTTTTCCTGCAGTGGCTGACGACGATGACGAATTATGCCTGAAGTGATTATGCGCTACACTTAATTCACAACTTTCAGGCACCATGGCACCGCTGAGCAGTGGCATCCGCAAGCTCTGTTAAGGTAATTGAAGTTTTGAACCTGCTTCAAACAGCAGACCCTGCTGTTTGTTTTCACGCGTCGTTGATATCAGTGTACCCTATTGAACATGGTCTGAAGATCTCGCCAGTGAAATGCGCATGAATTGCTTTTAGTTGAAATCCAATGAGACAATACGGTATATCCGTCGGCAGCCAAGATATACTACATGTCAGGGCGCACAGATGTCTAGGCATATTCATTGATATAAGCCTCTACTGGGGCTCAGATGTGGTCCACTTAATGATGAGGCTGACAGACACTGCTAACTTAATGAAGTATGTTGGAGGAAAAACCTCGGGAACTTGAGTATTGCAATGATGCAATTGTACTAGACGCTTTTTCTCGGCTATTTGCGATATGGCTTGCCTAGGTTGACCAATAACTGCAGAACGAGTATTCACACTCTCGAAAGCATCCAGGCTGTGGCTCTGAAAATTTCTCTGGGGCGACCGCAATGTTCGTCAATAGATGAGACAATGGAGATCGCAAATGATTATTCGCTCAAGACGCATATTGCAACAGAAGTGCTCAGTGCACACGTGAGGCATCTTATTCGCGCCCCTGCCGATCACCTAGCCTCACCGCCCGACGACCGACCTCGTACCTTATTTTGCAAGCCAGTCTTGACATCTCGTACCCGCATACCCACAGGTCAAACAACTCTGTCCAGAGTTACAACTGCCCCATGGTGTATGACTCATCCACATGTTGAGAACACGGTTCAAGGCATGCGGTAAAAACCACGACTCTCTTCACCTGCGCTAAAGCAGCTTTTTCTTATCTTCTTGTACGAGAAGTACAATGAGCATTATTATCTTTATACTGACGCTTCTACTAAAGCAGATGAGTCTGCAGGATCGGTGATCTTTACACAAACAGCGACAACGGCGAAGATTCGGTAATCCAACAAGACGTCATCGACACCTGCGGAACTTGCTGCTCTACATTGCGTAGGTAAAGTCTATAAACACCAAGAAGCCAAGTAATGGAGCGTGTTCACGGACTCCAAGGCCTCGCACCAGGGGCCTCATCAACAAGTAGTGCTGGATATAGACGTCTGACTCTGAAGTTTTGCGGACACGCAGCACCAATAAATGCAGTTTTGAGTGGTGCAAAGCCCGACTCCCGTGCACAGTGGGCTGTGCAACTAGCCGCAACCACAGCGTACGAAACAGCCTTTGAGTTATATATCAGATGTATTAAATGCGAAGCATTTTTAGCGAACTTTTGCGACATTTAGCGTATCTGTCTGTCCGTCTGTCCGTCTGTCTGTCTGTCTGTCTGTCTAGACACCTAGGGCTTTTAGGTTTCCTGGCTGTTTTGGTAATGGTATCAATACCAAACTTCGTATGGCATAACACGACTGTATGAACAACATTTGACTAATCAAAGCATGAAAATCTTGATATGTATGCCATGAATGTCATAATTTACATTTCCTGGTCCTACTGCTCTTGCGGTGGTTTCGTTCACATAGCATGTTGCAAAACTGGTATGGTACGGCATGGTTGCATGGCGAACACAAGCGATCGACCCCAACACAAATATCATGGCATGCCTGTGATGTAGCAACATGACTACATGCCGTGTTCATGATGCGCTGGCAGCCATTTTGCTAGCTTCACTTATTGCGAATTCGGTATTGCGGCATGTGAATGGATGACGATGGTAAGATACTGGTGCAAACATGATAAACATGAGATGCATGTCATGCAACATCATGATTACATGCTACGCTAGTGATGCGCTCGCGGCCGTTTAGCCAATTTCCCATGTACCAAATTTGGTATTCCGTGACGCGAACAGACGTAATAAGTAAATTAAACATTCAAACATGATAATCAAGACATTCGTGTTATGTAACAACATGAGTACATGCCACACTAATGAGGCACTCGCGGCCGTTTCGCAAGCTTCACATATGCCAAATTTAGTAATACGTGACGTCAATAGATGACGGAGGTATGTGACTGGTGCAAACATGATAATGATGAGATGCGTGTCTTGTGAGAACCTGACTATGTGCCATATAGTCAAGGCGCCAACACATTTCAACGTAACGCAGGGCGCGTGCTCGCCGGCGTTCATTTCGTTGCGTCACGCTGCCGTTGCCACACCAGGCGCCGGTCCTGCCATATACGAGCAGGCGGCCGCCGCACTGCGTTGCTTTGGCGCATGCGCGTTTCAGCCCGTCTGGCATCCCTCCATCACGAAAAAAGGGAGACGCAGTGTTGTCTGGGTAACGCATCGGCACGAAATGCACCATGTCGCATTTCGCGCCGGTCGCCGTTGGGCCGCGCCGACGGACGCTGTTCGCGCTGGTCGCGCCTGGCGTCAGAGTATAGAGTAATCACGTTTTGCTAACTTAGCGTCGCTGTTCTCAGCGTGCCCACGCGTCATTGCTACTTTGAAGTATATTGGGCCCTTCATTATGCGCTCGTGGCCGTTGATACCAAATTTGGTGTTACATGATAATCCAGACACGCGTGGCATGTAAGAACTATAAAAAATACCACGCTCATAGCATGCTCGAAACCTTTTCGCTAGCTCCACATATACTAAATTTGGTATCACGTGAAATGAGTAGATGACGATGATATACGACACATCCAAACATGACGATGATGACACGGAAGTCATGCACGGCATCATATACCTCCACATCGTACCGTTGTGCTGATTTTATGTTGACATATCAACCTTTCTCATTCGTGCTTCACATATTATTGATTCCCACTATGTGGAATCTGCCAAAATTTTGAGCATTGAACGCTCAGAAAAAGAACTAGGAACCGCTAGTTGGACATGTTACCAAACTTTTGTGAAGTGCTTGCTGGTTGACTCACCTTAACGATGGCAAAAACAAGAGCACGTGCAACAGCTTTGTGATCTACAAAAAAAAACTCTGGTCGATGGTATACTGTTGCGTTGGAAATTGCCACGAACGTAGATGACATCACTTTTACTGATTTCTGCAGCTTTAGCAGAGAAGAACGGCGAGAGCGCTAAATACAGGCTGTCGCGAACATGTTCACGTCGTGTTGAGTAAGCGAATGCTCGCGTTCTCCACACTCGTTCGCTTTAGTGCGATAATATAGGTCTCCTGTTAGCGTTTTGAGTAGCCTTGACAGGAAATCGTGGTAACTTTAATTATGAAGACTAAAAGACGGGTGACGCCCAGCCGCGATAAACATCGCACACGCTGCGACCACGATAAGCTGAAGCATTTCGCACACAAGGATTTTGAAGGCTCTGAGTGCCGGCTTTAACTGGGAAATGCGAACACGTGCTTCATACAGGTATATCGCAAAATAATTGCTACCACAAACAGTTTTTCTTTCTTTCTTTTTCTATTTGCCGTTGGTCTCCGGGATTGCCGGAGCTAATTAGAGGCATAGGTTTTAACTTATGCTGAACACTGAGAAAGTGGACACGTATGTATCCCCATTTGTCGTATATAGAAACGGAAGACAACTGTCAACAGATTGATTGATTGATTGATTGATTGATTGATATGTGAGGTTTAACGTCCCAAAACCACAATTTGATTATGAGAGATGCCGTAGTGGAGGGCTCCGGAAATTTCGACCACCTGGGGTTATTTAACGTGCACCAAAATCTGAGCACACGGGCCTACAACATTTCCGCCTCCATCGGAAATGCAGCCGCCGCAGCCGGGATTTGAACCCACGACCTGCGGGTCAGCAGCCGAATACCTTGGCCACTAGACCACCGCGGCGGGTCAACTGTCAATAGAGCATTTGAGCTTGCGTTATGAAACATTTAAATTCACAGCAAGTGAGGAATTGATCGAGATTGCAACTGCAAAGCGAAAATCACCATGGCCGATCATGTCGGATAAAGTGGGCTTCGTACCACTCACTGACCGCATAGATTTATTGTGTATGCAAATCACTGCCTTAGCATCATGTGTAAGCCCAAGTTTCATGCTTCCCTTGAACTCGATGTCATGCAATGCTCGCTTGAACCTAAATTGCCAGGTTCAGCACACCGAAATAAATTAAACATATTTTACATTCTGCCCACATTTCGTTTTGATGAGCTTCCTATTTTATGAAGCGGGCTTGGATTGAAGGAAAAATCTTGCCAGGTCCTTGGTTTTGAGGAAACCCTGCCTCAAGACCAAAGAAAGAGGAGGGCCTATGCACGTTCGCTTTCGGGCGGCTCTCTGTGCACTGCCCAATTATCGCCGGCGAGGTGATAAGGGCGCTAGTGGCAGCGTTTTTCGCAGCGCCGCCTGGGCAGACTGTGACGTCTATTAAAGAACTGCTTCACCACCTCTTCGACCAAAGACACGAAGTGGCGTTTCAGTTGCTTCCAAGTCACTGCGGCATATTGGGCTAATGAGCATGTCGATGCAGCTGCTCAATCAGAACACGAAGTTGGTGAAGAAGAATCTATTCCATTTAGAAAGACTGATGCTACAATAAAAATTCGAAAAATCGCCAATGTAGAAGTAAAATTGCTATAGAACGCTCAGTGTTTACGGCACACGTGACTGCATAGGCTCGACACGCCTCGTCGACATCGGCCTCCGTCCGGATTCTCTCCACTTGAGGCAAAGATGTTTTAGCGACTGTGGCTTGGTGTCATTTTCACCAAAGTTCTCGCCATGCGAATCGGCATGGAAGACAGTGCTGCATGCGAACATTTCGGCAGAGATGAATTAATGGAGCACGTTCTCTATCACTGCTTCCGTTACAGCGTGCAAAGACGGCAGCTAGCTGCTACGTTAGCTCACCTTTACGACAGGCTCTTGTCAGAATATTCAGTGCTTAAAAGGCGACGCAGTCTGTCTTCGCACAGAAAAGTAGCAAAAGTCTTATATAGGTTTTTGCGTAGTAGTGCCCTATGGAAAAGGCTATAGCACCCCAACTCACTTTTTTTCATTTTCACGCATCTATTTCATGGATTAAGGAGGATAAATTTAGCAGGGTTATCAAGAAGGCCTTTGAATGCATGCAGCACACATTTTCTCTACGAGTAGAGAAACTTCCAGGTTTGCAGATTTCACGCATAGTTCCTCTGCTCGATACGATACAGTATTGAGTAGATTTATCTTCTCAATATGCTACCCAGCATTTTTTTATTAACATAGTATGTTTGAGCTACCCTACTTTCTCAAAAACATAAATCCAGGGGCCACCGAAGCGCGAAGAATAACAGTCTTCGCCAAAAGTGTACCTTCCGCTATCATCTGTTTTGGGGCGACCATCTGAACAACTGCCATGTGAGATGCATGGTCGCGCCACCAATAGGTCATCAAAGTTGCGGATAGGTTAACAAGAACAAGCGTTTATAATGAGTTAGAGCTGTTGAGGAATGGGCGACGAGACCGTGGAGATGAGCCCGTGCCAAGGTCACAGCTTTTATTTCAGACGCAGGCCTATGCAGAGTCGCCGCTGTAGCGTCCAGCCCGGCCAGAAGCTCAGCCGTTTTAAACTATCCTCGTGGCTCGCGCCCCACGTGTCATCCGGCTTGCTTCTTTTTCGGCTCGGCCAGCTCGCTAAATCTAGCGTGGTGCTACATATGCTCCCCCTCTAGCAATTTGAGCGACTTTAGGCATATGTACAAAAATGAAAGCAAAAGACACATATACGATGTAAATGACCGACAGTCCGTGGATTGTCCGTGAGAAAGTCCGAGTCGTAATCAAGAAAAATGTTCGATCTCTAATAGTTCCGGTGGGCGACACTGGGAGCCGCAGAGCGGGCAAGAAGTGTGCCGAAGATATGTTTTGGACAGCAGTGATGACATGCTTCGAGGAAATTGTGGCAACGGACTTCGATGACAAAGTGGTCATCACCGAGAAGATGGCTTAGTGAGGGCGATGTGGACGGAGCTCCATGACGGCTCATGCGTGTAGGCTTCATAGGTCGTGCGAGATCGGTGCAGGTGCCAACGTTGGTGAGACGCTGACGCTGTCTGCGTGGGGTGTGGGGATGATTATGCAGGCCGGAGGTCACTGGAATGCTGTAGGGAAGGTGGCAGGGAAGAGCGTTAAACAGAGATGGGCTGGCGGCGCGAACTCGAAGTGTACCTGGATGGCACCGACTCTGGCACATCTCTGTCACGCCAGCTTGCGCAGCACTGACGACAACGACAGTGTCATCGAGTGTCGTGTGGGGAGTGCTGACCGGTTTCAAGTTCCTCTGCGTTGTCTTCAGATGTGTTCGGCGGCAAGTAATGCATCTCAGACGGCTCAAGCTATGCAAGGACATGGTGCGACGTGTATGTGAATACGGTACCACTTTTTTCAGCCGGTGCAGGAGAACTTGGGTGCGAAACAGCATGCTAGCCATATGCTTGCGAGGCAGGCGAGTGACAATCGGGTAACTTGAACATGGGCATAACTGGAGCATCGTCCGCAGCTGTTGACATGCAGGCAGTAGCTTTGCTGCTGGCGTGGAAGACGGCAGCTGGTTCGATTACGGTGCCACACGTGGTGTCAGTGAACAGGTGACAGGTAGCACCGGTTTGGCTGTCGCACAATGCGTCAGTAGGCGCTGAAGTCGTCGTGTTCAACGGTGTGTCCACAGGCACCGACTGGTCAACCAAAGGCTGATCTTCGAGCGACGTACGCTGTGATACGTCCGTGGGGTCGTTTGTCGTAGAACCGTCGTTTACTGTGTTGTTGTGGCATAGCGCTCTATGAGAGGCGGTCGATAGAAACCACGAGGAACGCTTTATCATAGTAGATGAACCACCTTCTTTGTGGTCGGTTCGTTGTTGGAGGAGTTTTTCAGCGCCGCGAAACCGTATGAGGGCATCCCGTAGTACATCGACGGGTGGAGGGCCCAAGAGTAATAGGGCAGGCGCCGTTTCAGGTCAGGTGGAAAAACATACTCCAGGACCTCAAACATGAATTCTTAGAGCCAGATGGTGTTGAGCTCCAAGGTAGCCTCGAATTCTTGAAAATATGACTCGACGTCGGTGGTGCGGAACTATGGTAGAGGCGGGTCAAAGTGCTTGTTAAATATTGTGTGAAAGAAGAAGATAGTCACCATCATCATTAGGGGATTAGACCGGCATTCGGAATAAAAAAGAGGTCGATCGGGTTGGCTTCGCCCTGGGCACAGCGACTCGTCCTTTTCTCAACATTTTGGTGCCGTGAAACCCGGGAGGTAGGACCTTTGGAGGTGAGACGGAGCGGACTTCACAAATTGTGACCATAGTCGTAGCCTTGAGGACTTCTGTGAAGCCGCCGTTAGCAAAGCTGATGTACGAGGCCTAGCCACCGCCGAGACCAGGGAGCGTGACTCCGGTTACAACTGAAACCCCTAGGAGCACCAATGGACTGACTTGAGTGCATCAACGTGAGTGCAGGAGTCGTCTGGAGGCTCGCGAGACGCGAGCCCTCACGTTTACTTCGGCTCCGTCTTGACTCGCCCTTCACGACGACGGCCCGATAAATGCAAGGCAAGACAGTCCATGGAGGTCGACTACGTACATCTGGAAGGTGCATCAACGTGAGTGCAGGCGTCGTTTGGAGGCTCGCGAGATGGGAGCCTTCACATTTACTTCGGCTCCGTCCTGACTCACCCTTCACGATGACGGCCCGATAATCATTAGGCAAGACAGTCCATGCAGGTCGACTACGTACATCTTTAAGGTGCATCAACGTGAGTGCAAGTATCTTCTGGAGGCTCGCAATACGCGAGCCCTCACGTCTTCACCGGCTCAGTACCGACTCGCCCTTCACGACGATGACCCGATATGCACAAGATCGCAAAGAATGACAGCCTTACAAGTGACAAATATTCATTGTGCGAACCTTCTGCGATGGATGCCTTGACGACTGCGACTTCGCATCGTGACATAGCCGGCCAGTGACTTTCCACGTTTCCAACACTGGACTGGGTCATGGAGGCCCTCTACGAAAGACGGAGTCAAACACGCAAGGCCGTCACGCAGGTGATCACAGATATCGGACGGCTTTGGCATATGAACTACCCATCAATAAGTGAGTTGAAGAAGTTTCACCAAATTTTGACTGACAAATACGAGCTTCTCAGAAGCATCTATGAGGAGATTGCAAACACAGTTGACATCGATCACTTCGAAGCGGAAATGGAAGAAGCCGAAGTTTACAAACGCCAGATTATTCCAGCGACGGTGAGAGCGGAGTATAACATCGACAAAGCACAAAGGGCTCGGCAAAGTCACGTGGAAGCGATAAAACAACAGATTAGAGCAGAAACAGAAAGAAAAATAGTCTCTTCGTCTCCGTCATCACCATCTAGCCATTACGTGCCGAATAGCAATCTTGTCACACGGAAGCTAGATGAGTCGGCCTCAGGACAAAAGGGGGAATATAACAGCAGCATACAAACCAGAGTACCCACAAGAGAAAGGGCAAACCAAGAACCCAACACCGAAAAGCAACCTCCAAGTCTGAAGATACCTTCCACGACTTTAGAATTCACACCCGCGGACTGTACCCACGAAGGTAATTACAGATTATCTACAACAACTCAGCTGATCACGGTGGAGGACGTTTCTTTGATAGGAAATTGGGAAGCCTTTGAAGATCACAAAGGTAAACCGCTAGGTCTTAAACGTTAATGCACGCCGAAGACGACAACTCTAGACCAAATAATGTCACCACCAATATGCTTAAAAGCGCCTGGTGGAAGCAAGACATTACTTCTTAAAGCGAGTGGAAACAGAAAGAATACCGCGACACAGATGCAAATTCCTTGTACTGCATTTAGGTTTTCCTCTTTTAGGAAGCTACAAACTTCATGGTTGAGGGCAATACGGAGAATCCATCTTATTTCAACAAAGAATGCCGGCATGCTTAAGACAGAGCAGACCAAAACAGAAAAAGACGGTGGGTGCTTCTGAGGTAAACAAAGGCAAGCCGAAAACTGTCCAAAGCGAGATACAGTAAAATATCGTGGAAGAGGCTGCATCATCGTTGTTCATGTGACCTAAAGTGTTTATCGAAAGTCCACCATGGGGAACGCGTTCAAAAGCACGCATTTGGAAAAAGCATCGGAAACACTACTGGAAGAGCCGGCACAGGAGAAAACTTGGGTTGTCCCATATGGACGGACTTGGAACTCGGTTAACTACCGACTAGTATTGCGTACTAAGAACATGGGTGTGTGTTTTGTGTTCTTCGCCGTCATGCGTCATTATGGGGGTGCGGAGAATGTTAAATATTGTGTGAACGACGAAGATAGTCACTATAATCATTAGGAGATTAGATCAGCATTCTGAAAAAAGAAGAGGTCGACGGGTAGGCTTCGCCATGGGCACGGCGGCTCGTCCTTTCCTCAACAGTGCTCGTGCAATGCTTGAGCTGGCTGTAACATGGCCGCGAAGCTCAGTGGCAGTGGTGGAACGCTGACCCACTGATTGGGCTATCCACTCGTCACGCTATTCGCATTGTGCGACGAGAGCTTGTTCTTTCGCTTTTTTGTAAGTCCTAATAACGCGATTGCTTTGCAGACATCAAGCCTGCCTAAGGAAAGTTTGCCACCAACACCGAAAAACTAGCGCGGCTCAGTGGTAGAACATTGGTCTGGCACCCCGCTGACTCAGGTTCGAGCCCCACTGTCATTGGTGCCAGATTTTTTTTTCTAATTTTGTACGATCTGGCTACGGACACCAGCAGCGGTGGTGGCAGCGGCGGCGGACAACTATGCCGGCCCGTGACTCGACTTGGTAAAAAGTTATGTTTTAAAGGTATGTGAAGTTTAGCGTCCCGAAACCATCATATGATTATGAGAGCCGCCGTCGCGGAGAACTCTTGAAATTTCGACCACCTGGGGTTCTTTATTGTGCACCCAAATCTGAGCACACGAGCCTAGAGCATTTTCACCTACATCGAAAATGCACCCGCCACAGCCGGGTTTCAATCTCGCGACCTGCGGGTCAGCAGCCCAGTACCTTAGCCCCTAGACCACCGCGTCGGTGTGGCCCGAGTTGGGATCTCATAAAGTTTTCATTGTAGAAAGTGCCTCGCATGGTGCAGTCGATCTAGAGCATCGTCTATCCGAAGGTGCGGGTACACACTCTTCGTGGTATTGTTCAGGCGGTTACACTCGACGCAGAAGCGTAGATTTCCATAGGCGGGGAGGAGCGTTGTGGCGCACTGTTGCGGCGTAGCTCATATCTTCCGGCTCTGCCAAAGCTGCTAGGACAATCGGAAGTGATTTCCTAACTTATCTCACAGCATCGGTGATAGAACGCACTTGAAGATGCGCCGACGTTACAGCTTGCCCAAGTCGTCGGAATAGAGGGGTTGAACTGCTGCGTACTCTGTCGTCGAGCGGCGATTGAATTTTTGGGTGTGCATCTCAAGCGTTTCTTCAATCATCGTGTTTTCGAAGAATTCTAAGAAAATATTTGGTGGGTTCCGTATCTGCCCGAAAACAGCTCCTGCTTTACTGCTTGCATGCGAAAACAAACTTTGCTATTTCAGACACCTCGGGATCATCGTGGCCAAATAGTTTGGTCATCTCTTCCGTGAAGAGCGCCATGTATTTACTTGAAAGCTGCGAACAGAGTTTAAGTAGCGCCTGGGCCCTCTGCAAGCAGATGGCGCTTGTGAATGTAGCGAGAGACGTAGTACAGACTATGTCCCACATAGTGAGAGTTTCTCTTAGTTTATGAACCAGATATGAGCGGCGTCCTGCAAGCTAAATGCACATGACAATGCTTGTCTTCGCTGGTACAGGTATTGAAAACGGAGACTCAGTCGTATGCTTCAAGGCAGCTCTCCGGGTCTTCCAATGCTGAACTGTGGCATGTCGGTGGCTGTTTGGTTACCGGAGCAGGATGGATGCAGGCGGCACAGGGGCTGTCAAGGTCGCTGTGGTCGATGTCAGGGCTTTAGTCTTTAGGGTAAGTTCAAGTGGAGGCCCATACTCTTGAGAGAACCTTTATTGCCGGTGGCTAGCTTGCTGCTCAGTGTTGCCGTCGATGTCCCCTTGATGATGTGGGCTTAGCTCATGGCTGTAGGATGGCGTATGGTACATGGGCAGGGAAGAACTTACACCAGATGCCATGGCGTGACGACGCGGACAAAGGAAACACACTGGATGTTAAGATTAAATGTTTCATTCAGCCGAACTTGTGGCCACACAAAAAGAAAGTGAAATTACAGCAAGACACTCGCATTGATAACGGTGAACAGAGCATTGGCTGTGAAATAAACCTGGCAAGCATTTATACACGTGCCATCAAATATTCTAGCGTTATCGCTAGCGGTCTTGCAGGTTCCAAAAAAGTCTATGTTTCACGATGTGTGCGTACTCATAGCGAAATGATCTTGTACAGTCCCGAAGCTTCACGAACAGTGTAGGGCGATTTGCGCAGAGAATCACTTACAGCATAACGGGGTGATAACTTAACGAGAAGAAGAAACGTAGTAATATAATCAGGACATTGGAAATAATCATGTTATAGCGCATAAAGACAACGGACACACATAGCTACATACCAAAGGCACTCTTCAATCGAAAAAGCTGACCTGGAGCAACAAAAAGCCGCCTTCTCACAGGTATAGATGGCCTTGTAGAATATTGATTTGAAGTGTCACTACCATGAAAAACAAAGGAAGCGTGGAGTGCAGGCAGTCTAGGGCGTCATTGATGCCCGGCAGTGGATAGACGTCTTTCTTGGTAACAGAATTTAGTCGGCGGTAGTCAACGCCAAATCTCCACGTACCGTCATTCTTCCTGACTAGAATGACGGGAGCAGCCCACGGACTTGCCGATTCCTGTATTATTACCTTTTCGAGCATTTCTGGGACTTGCTCGTCGATGATCTTGCGTTCCGGTGGTACCACTCAGTAAGGTTTCAGCCTAATGGGATGTGTCGACTCGGTGTGGATCTGATGACGTATCTGGGACGCTGGGATTAAGTGCCTTCGGCTGTTTGCAGAAAAATCTTACACTTTCGAGTGCTTAGATAGAACGTCGAGCAGTGTATGACGTTCACTTTGGTCAAGTGATTTGTTTACCACTTGTAGCAATGGGGCATCCTCTGAAACCTATGAGCCTAAATGTTCATTTTGGCTTGTAGCATCAACAAGCGCCACCACGTCGTAGATATTTCGGGTCTAAATACTACAAGTTTCATGCCGCCTGGCAAAACTGCAGGCTCCACGGAACTGTTCATCGTCCACATTCCTGTCCGTCCATCAACAACTGACACTATACAATGGGGAATGAGGATGTACTTCTTCAGGCATGCCAAGGGAGTCGGTTCGAGCGTGGCGTCAAACGTGCCACAGTTGTTACTGAAACATGTCACGGGAACACACACACAAGAAAATGCAAGAAAGCCTGTGTGCATGGAGACGAAAAAGATGCATTCCTCCAGACTGGAATTTTCCAAGAGCGCCATTTAAAATGTAATATGTACAGAAAGGTGCCCACTTCGGCAGTCTACAGTTGTCCCACTCTACACAAGAAGTCGACACCCAAGATACCGTCATGTGTAGACCGCGGATTATCTCAGACTCTGTGCAAAACACCTTGCCACACAGCGAGACGTCCACGATACAATTTCCCAACGGACACTTACCACTTACACCACGAAATGTCACCCCATGGTTCAGGCTTTTGGTCCTAGCAGGTTCTTAAAATTTATACTCATCACCGAAACTGTCGCGCCTGTATTATCAAGTGCAATAGTAGCCACTCCATCGACAATGACGACATGAACTTTGTTCTTCAACATAGACGCTGACAAGGTATATCTGTAGATAGCACCTGGGATCTCGCGGCCTCAGCCCCTCTGGCCACAGCGACTGGTTTTCCGGCGGCGGTGTCCGTGCACGTCGCCGTGGCGACGACGATCGTGGAGCACGTGAAGCTGGTGGTGGCGTCAAACTTCTATCAAAGGCCGGCGTGGGGTAGCGTGACCGGGTAGGTACGCGTGCTTTCCGTGGTGTGGAGAGCGGATGGTCGAAAGGTTGGTGCGACATGTACCAAGACTGTCGCTGATATGGGCGGTGGTCACAAAAACGTACGATGTGACCCGGGGCGCCACAGTTGTAGCTCACCGGAATCGGTCGAGGGGCACGTGGCTGCTCAGAGTAATCACTCCTTTCGGAAGGCATGGGATAGTCGTGCCACCCTTCAGGGGCACTGTAGACAGGCGATGTTGGGCAAACAGGCAGGCGAAAACTTCGTTTGTAGTTTGGAGATGGTTGACGTCGGAATCCAGTCTGCCATGTGCCTTGCATTCATAAGCGTCTGCTGCGTTGACCGATGGTTGCCATGGTGGAAGAGAAACAGGAGTCCGCACACGTTCTGGTTCGTTTGCGTACGCATCCTGAAAATAGCTGGGGTGATGATAGCTCTGCTGACATTGAAGCAGCTCTTCTTAAAGCGATCTGCCGCAAGGTCGAAGCAAAGTCGTTAGGTGGCACTGTTTCAATACTAGCCACGATGGGGACGTTGGACAGGCTGCCGAATTTCGGAGAAATTTGTCGCATCTTGAGGGATTCAAAGGTACGACAGTGCTTCGTGACGTCGGACACGGATTTCAAGCAGTCTTTCTCAATTAAGAAATTGTACACGTCTTGACTATGCTCTTGAGAACGTATCCAACCTTGTCTTATTCAGACATCCTTGCATTCACGTTCTTGCACAGATTCAAGATTTCTTCAATGTACGTCGTACATGTTTTTCCTGGAAGCTTTGTCCTCTGGGACAATGTCTGCTCCACGCGTTTTTTTTTTCGCGTTCGAATCACCGAAGAACTTTTGCACTTCTTCAACAAAACGTTCCTAGTCGTGAACATGTCCTTGTGGTTTCGTACCACATGAGGGCGATGTCTGTTAACAAGAATACAACATGATTGAGCTGTTCGTTCGAGTCACAGCCATTGCTTCTGCTCACCCGCTTGTAGTTCTTGAGCGATGCGTCGACGTCTTCTCCTGAGATCCCGCCAAACTTTGGTGGAACTATATAGTACGGCACGCAACCCATCTGAGTTGGCCTCGAAGCGTTGGATGACTGCTCTTGGGCTATTATCATTGGCGAAAGTGGAAGTCCGCTGAGGCGGTGGCTGCGACGAAGTCCTGGTAATGAAGCTACCGTCTTTGAATTCGTCCTACCCATCACCATCCACCAAATTGTTACGTAGGGTAAGGTAACTTAAGGGGTTTTTTTAATTGGCTTTAAGTCCGCGATCACAATATGATGATGATGATCATTCCATAGCCGTGGCCTCGTGGTAGAGTGTCCATTTCGGCTGCGGGAGGGCGTGGGTTCGAAACTACGTGCCGCCGGATACCTACTGGTTTCGTTAAATGGGCACAGGCGTCCCCCGGCTTGACATTTGGCTCTCTTCAGGGGCGAGCCGCCTGGGAAAGGAGCCTGCGCCTTTACAACCCTGTGAAAGATTTGTGAGCACAAATCGTGTGACATATTGCCACCAGCACGTAGTGGGTTGACGACAAGAGCGGCTCTCAATCTGGAGTAAAAAAGAAGATCGCGTGCTTCTCTGCTCGAGAGCCAGGCACGACTGACGCATCGTCCTAGTGCTAGCTACCCGGTGGTTTAATAAATCCCCCAGTACGTCTGACTTGCCTTGACAAACTGGTGGAAGTGCTGGGTAGTCTACACGGATGCTGAAGACTCCTCTAGGAAGCTGTGATACGAGTCCGGTGCCAGTCAATACTCCCGTGCATCGGACCAGCCGCCGAATCAGGGGATTGCCTCTGGAAGCCGACGATACTGCTCCCACCACGTCGACAAATATGACCAGCGCTTCGGTGCAAACCTCGGCAACCGGCACGGGAAGCACGACGTCGAACCGCTACACGTTGAAAAGCCCACGCGCACCAGCGACGTCCCATGGCCGGAGCACGAGGACGTTGAAGACTGGTTGTCGGACTTCGAGCGCGTAGCCGCCTTGAATCAGTGGGACGACGCGGCGAGACTGGGTCATGTCTATTTCTATCTCGAAGACGAGGCACGCACGTGGTATCAAAACCGAGAGGAGCAGCTGACGACGTGGCCCGAATTCTCTCATAGACTTCTGCAAACCTATGCCAGTGCTGATCGCCAAGAACGAGCTGAACGAGCTATTCTGGCCCGCGTCCAGTTGTCAAACGAAACGGTGACCACTTACGTCGAAGGCATGACGCGCCTCTTCCGACGGGCCGATTCAAGAATGACGGAGGACAAGAAGTTGCGTCACTTGATGCGCGGTGTCAAGGACCAGGTTTTCGGCGGCCTCGTGCGAAGCCCTCCGAAGATGGTCGCAGAGCTTTTGTCCGAGGCCATGACAATGGAAAAAATGCTGCAGCAGCGATCCAACCAATACGACAGGCAAGTCAGTGGTATGTCTGCTTCCGATATTTTCACCGCCACTAGAACCAGCAACTACTGTCTACGAGAACTCATCCGTGATGTAGTACGTGAAGTTACAAAAGGCTGGTGTAACACCTGATGCTTTGGTTAGCTTTATTGCAACTGTGATCAAGGACGAGCTGCACCAGGCCCTCCGGGACACCTTGCCTCCTGATACAGCTGTGCCAGCTTCTGCTGAATACCGCCGTGAGACAACCTATGCGAAAGCATTAAAATGCCCTGCTGCATCGCCGCCATTGTTCGTCCACCCAGTTTTTGCTGTTTCACTACCGTCAGCGCAGCACATACCGTACTACAAAGGCACGTAAACGCCACCGCCTTTGGCCTTTGTCCCTGGCGCTTCGGTCGGCCATCGTTCAGTGCAACCAGTTCAGTACATCGACGATCGGCGCACATCTCCTCGGCAGTCTGATGTTTGGCGCACACCTGATCGCCGGTCGCTGTGCTTTCACTGCGGAGAAGCTGATCACTTGTACCGCCAGTGCCCATATCGCCGTCTTGGGCTTCGGGAATTCTCTGCGTACTCACCGCCATTCCGTTACGGCCAGAGACCGTGCGAAATCGAATACTACCTCTCCCAGCAGCATACACCACCCTCTGCCGGGCGCCAGTCACGCTCGCCATCACCGAGGCGATTTTTATCAACGCCCCAGCGGTATTCTACCACACGGTCTCCCAGCCCCCGCCAGGAAAACTAGCCCAAGTGACCTCTGGGAGTGGGGTCACTGAACGTCGAAGCGCTGAAGACCTCCTATTGACGCAGAACCGTACAGAAACTGGTCCAACATCACATACTGCTGCAAAGAATAGCCGAATTTCTCGCGACATAGCAGTGACAATTGATGATTGTGCAGTTAAGGCGTTAATGGACACCGGCGCAGACTATTCTATATTGAGCGGAAACTGACAACGCAGCTGAAGAAAGTCATCACGCCTGTCATCAGGCCACCAGCTGTCCGCAGATTCGGACAGCTGGTGGCCACGTCGTTACTCTACTGGGTGCCTGCACAGCTAGAGTACAGATTCAAGGGTATACATTCGTAGCAAGCTGCCTTGTTCTACGCGAATGTTCCCGTGACGTCATTCTGGGAGTTGACTTTCTACAGGAAAATGGAGCTATCATTGATCTGCAAGAGCGCCACGTCACGTTCTCAGCCCAGCGAGCAATCAGCGTGCAGGATGATGGAAGGCGTGTCGACGTGCTCCGTATTTCTGAACAGAGCGTGACGCTTCCTCCACGAGCAAGTGTTCTAGTCGACGTTACATGCTGTGATTTGGGCGATGGCGATGTGGTGGCTGAGACGAATTTAGAACACCTTCTGCAGCAAAGCATTTGTGTAGCTAGAAGTGTAATACACCTTCGTGATGGCTGATCTGAATTGCTCGTAACCAACTTTAGCAACGAGCATCGACATCTTTTCCGTGGCACTTCGATAGCGTCTGCCCACGATGTAGCAAACGTCATTAACTGTCTCACGTTGCAACTAGTGGATACCGCCGACACGTCAATGAGTAATATTGACATGAATCCTGATCTGTCCACTGATAACCAGACTGCGCTACGAGCGCTCTTGTTCGAGTTCAGGTCTTGCTTCGCAAGTTGCTCAAAGATCCGCCAGACGTCCATCACTCAACACAGGATCATTACGTACGAGGACGCACGCCAGATACACCAGAGCCCCTACCGCGTGTCGGCCAAACAACGTGAAGTGATACGCACGCAAGTCAGCGAGATGCTTTGACGATGGCGTTATTGAACCATCTAACAGCCCGTGGTCATCTCCAGTCGTACTTGTCAAAAAAAAGGACGGGTCGCTACGCTTCTGTGTCGACTACCGAAAGCTTAACAACGTGACAAAAAAGGATGTGTATCCGCTGCCGCGTATCGACGATTCGCTGGATAGACTTCATTGTGCCCATTATTTCAGTTCTCTCGATCTCAAAAGCGGGTATTGGCAAATCGAGGTAGATCACCGAGACCGTGAGAAAACAGCCTTCGTGACTCCGGACGGTCTATACCAATTTCGGGTGCTCCCTTATGGCTTGTGTTCAGCGTCGGCAACATTCGTGCGAATGATCGACACTGTCCTCCCAGGGCTCAAGTGGCAGACTTGTCTTGTCTTCCATGATGATGTGGTGGTCTTCTCTACCGCGTTCGAGCAGCACCTTTACCGCCTGCGCAGCGTGCTGGAGGCTATCCAGTCGGTGGACCTCACACTAAAGCCAGAGAAGTGCCACTTCGGCTACAAAGAACTAAAATTTCTTGGACATGTAGTTAGCGCCGAAGGAATCCGGCCCGATCCGGACAAGCTTGCCGCTGTTGCCGAATTACCAGCTTCTGTCGATAAGAAAGCTGTCTGGCACTTCCTTGGTTTGTGCGCCTACTATCACCGGTTCATTCATGGCTTTTCACAGATAGCAGAACCTCTGACTCGTCTCACAAAGGATGACACGCCGTTTGTCTGGGAAAACCAGCAACAAGCAGCTTTCGATGAGCTGCGACAGCGCATGCAATCAGAACCCGTTCTCGTTCACTTCGACGATGATGCTGACACGGAGGTTCATACCAACGCTAGTAACATTGGGCTCGGTGCAGTGCTCGTTTAGCGTCAAGAAAACATCGAAAGCGTGATAGCCTACGCCAGCCGCTCTCAATCCCGTGCCGAGGTGAATTATTCCACTACGAAGAAAGAGTGCCTCGCAGTCGTGTGGGCAATCACCAAGTTTCGCCCGTACCTTTATGGTCGTCCCTTCAAGATAGTGACGGACCATCACGCGCTCTGTTGGTTGGCAAGCCTGCGCGACCCTTCAGGACGGATAGCACGGTGGAGCTTGCGGCTGCAGGAATTTGATGTCACCATCGTCCATAAGTCCGGCCATAAGCATGAAGACGCTGACACGCTGTCACGCGCACCCCTTCATGTCGTCTTTCAGGAAATAGAGGAAGACGAAGGCTTCCTGGGTGCCGTTAGCGCATCAGACTTGAGCAAACGGCAGCGAGATGATGCAGAGATTCGTCCGATCATTGATCATTTAGAGAGCCAGGGCACAATCATACCACGTCAATTATCCCGCTCGTTAACGTCGTTCTGCCTGCGAGATGGTGTGCTGTACAAGAAGAACGCTCGTTCAAACAACCGTGCTTACCTCTTGGGGGTTCCTCAAGACATGCGAGACGACGTCCTCTTTGCTTGCCATGACGAACCCACATCCGGTCATCTGGGCTACTCAAGGACACTTGCCAGGGTGAGCGAAAGGTACTATTGGCCAGGACTTTCAGCAAGCGTCAAGAAGTACGTCAAAAGCTGTCGGGAATGTCAGCGTCAAAAGCAACCATCTGTTAAGCCAGCTGATTTGCTTCAGCCCTTTCAAGCACCCTGCACGCCGTTCGACCGAGTCGGCATGAACATTCTCGGCCCATTTCCCCTGTCTGCGGACAGCAACAAATGGGTGATCGTCGCGACCGACTATTTGACACGTTACACTGAGATGCAGGCGATCCCACGAGCCACGTCTTCTGAGGTAGCACAATTTTTCATGCGCCACATCGTGTTACGACACGGTGCTCCTTCCAGTATAATAACGGACAGAGGGACGGCATTCACGGTGCAGCTTACGGACAAAGTTTTCAAACTGAGCAGCACCAGACACCGAAGGACAACTGCCGACCACCCGCAAACTAACGGACTTACCGAACGACTGAATAAAACCCTCGCAGACATGATCTCAATGTACATTGATGTACAGCACAAAACATGGGACCGGATCTTACCTTACGTGACTTTCGCGTATAATACCGCCGTACAAGAGACCACGCGATTCACGCCTTTTCGGCTTCTCTATGGCCGCGAAGTGCAGACAATGCTAGACCCTATGATACCGTGCCAAGACGAAGACGAGTTGGCAACTGACGCCGAAGAATTCGCAGAGCGTGCTGAGGAAGCCCGGCAGCTTGCGCGACTGCACATCGGCCAGCAACAGCAGGTAGACGCACGACGCTATAATACCCGCTACAGAGAAGTGTTTTACAGCCCCGCAAATTAAGTTTGGGTGTGGACGCCCGTCCGCCACAGTGGCCTTAATGAAAACTTACTGAGCCGGTACTTTGGCCCATATAAAGTGTTACGCCGTGTAAGTGACGTGAACTACGAAGTGGTTCCGGATTCAACACCCCATGCACGGAGCAGGACACGACTGATGCCGGACGTCGTTCATGTGTTGCGCATGAAACCATTTATTGCGCGTTGCTCGTAACTTTTCCTTTACAGTACAGCGTTCTTTGTGTTTTTGTTTATTTTTGTGAACTTGCTTTTTCGTTCATTGACGTTTCCTATACTGACACACTCTTCAATTTCTACTATCAGTTTATCCGAATTTACAACTTTTTTTCACGTGCTGCTTTGTACT
The DNA here is from genome assembly GCA_013436015.1 of Rhipicephalus annulatus. NCBI lineage: Eukaryota > Metazoa > Arthropoda > Arachnida > Ixodida > Ixodidae > Rhipicephalus > Rhipicephalus annulatus. Next base: position 117,740 of record WOVY01000227.1, on the reverse strand, counting down.
TTTCTTTCTTCTTTTTGGTACTTGTTGTTCTTTCTTTTCGGAAGGGGGAATAATGCCACCAGCACGTAGTGGGTCGACGGCAAGAGCGGCCCTCAATCTGGAGGAAAAAAGAAGATCGCGTGCTTCTTCTGTGCTCGAGAGCCAGCCACGACTGACGCATCGTCCTAGTGCTAGCTACCCGGTGGTTCAATAAATTCCCCAGTACTTCTGACTCATCGTGGCAATATTCATAGGCAGGATCATGTGACTCTAGGTTGGTCTGGCTGTGCTCAGGGCCATGATGACGACGAAGCCGTGATTTCGCGGTATAGGACGACTGTGTGGGCGTAGCTCCCAAGCAGAACGTGTACTTTGCGTACTTAGCCGAGAGCAGCGTGGACGCGGTACTTGCTCACGATGCCACGCTTCCCTTGTTTTTCGTGGTAGTGAAACCTCGTATCAATATGCTTAAAGTCCCAAAGTACGCCACTTGTGTTCACTGAACAGGCTCACTGCCCACTTCAATGAAAATTACTTGCGTTTATTGCAGGCTCATAAAGAGGGCAGTTGCTTAGTGCGGCCAAATGCGATGTACTAAAAAGGAGTACACAAAGAAATCTGTGAGAATTTTTCAGCCTTCAAATAGTTGTGCTGAAAGCCAACAAGGCACTTGTGAGAGCGTCTGACGAAAATAACCAGCCAGAGCTAGCTAACGGAGCGATTGTAAGTGAGTGCGGTGCGTGCAGTCAAATTTTGGCAGGTTCTTGTTATGAGGCCTAAATCTACCTACACTTGGTGACTCCGTATGGTGAATTAGGGGGGCGTTCCTTGTTTTTCTTCAGTGAACTGATATAATGGGCCTAGTTTTTTCTGTTAATGTAGCAGATATTTTCACTCTGTTACTCATAATGCGCTGTTTAGGCATTCGCAAGGGCACTGAAATGCAATGCAAGGGGGAGGTGGCCTTTCATTATACAGTTACCATGAAGCCTGAGAATATTTTTTTCAAGTTTTACTTGCAACGTATCAGAATAGCACATTTATTGCGTTTTAAAACCAGTTCTATGTAGAGAAAAAGGGCATATGTACAGGTTCGTGCGTGGCCTCTTTTTTTGTGACGTATTTCCGTCTGAATTAAGCACAACACTTTACCTCGATCTGCATGTCTTGCACGCAGCTCGCTGTTTAAAAACTTTTCGACACGTAGTTGACTTCGTAGTGTTCATGAATTGCGATTGTACGTTGACTACTTTGAACGCTCGTAATGGTTTAGATGTATTTGAGCTTCATGACAATGACCTGATTTTTACCTGCCAGCTCCGCCCTGAAAGTACCTTACAATTCATTGACCTCAGTCTCACGTTTTCAAAAGATCGCGTTAACTGGTGTTGCTCTTCACTAGCTAAAACATTCACAGCATATCCACAAAGTGAATCATGAGAGTGAGGCGAAGCGTCCGTCCATCGGTCCGATAGTCTGCCGGTCTGTCTGACTGTCTGTCTGTCGGCTTACTGTCCGTCTACCCATCCGTCCGTCTGTCTGTCCACTCGGCTCTCTCTGTCCGCCCGCCCACTCACACGCTTGACTGTCTGTCTGTCTGTCTGTCTGTCTGTATGTCTGTCTGTCTGTCTGTCTGTCTGTCTGTCTGTCTGTCTGTCTGTCTGTCTGTCTGTCTGTCTGTCCGTCCGTCCTATCACACTAGAGCGCGCATTTGATAAATGGATGGACGGATGATCGCCCACTCATCATGATTCACTTCATGGATATGCTGTTAATTTTTATGTTGTCACTGACGTGCGAATCACTCGTACTAGCGTTACCTGTTGAGTGATTATACAACTAGGCAGTCACGTACCACAAAAGGTACAAAAAAGACGGACAGACCCACGGCTTCAGGAGCTTCACCACTGAAAAACTTTTACCGAACAACTCCGGTCATTCAGAACTGGTAAAAAGGGCAATAGCTTTATCAAAGCTCGATTGCATTACTTCGTTACATTCGCATGAATTTGTTATGCTCTCTTTCAATCTCATCATAACTACAGCACTGAATCTTAGAGCAACACGTTCAACAGCCACCTCACATCACTGAAAGCTACTTAAAGCAGAGCTATTCAAAGAAAAGTAATTAAGACGAAGACTTTCAGTTATTAACGTTTTCATGTCAACGTGTTAACGCCAATTCTGTTATTATATTGTCATAATACTGGAAGGTACATGAAAGATGAATCATTACTTGGTTTAGGTTACAAATAGCTCACGGAGAACTCTATTCAATGTGTTTTAGTAGCATAACTTGATTTTCAGTAAATCAATTCAACGTTTTGGTTTCGTTTGTAATTTTGCTCCATGATTCATGCATGACGCAAGAAATATAAAAATGTACTCCAGGAAATTGTGCGACATTGTCCCGAATAAAATATCTGCAACTTCCTTTGCTAACTCTATGGCGCACACAGATGACACTGCACTTTAAAATTGCCGAATGAAAGCTACAAAGACCCAGTAGGCCCCTTTAAAACGCATACGTCATTGTGTTTCTTGCGGTAATCACGAAGTGGTGTCATCACCCGTACTTTAATATAACTCGTTTTTTCGCTTACTAAGCGTAGTGTCGTGCTAAGAGTGGTGTTTTCGGGATTGTGAATTTGTAATTCACTAATACGTGAAAAATTGTTTTGCTCTCGGATGAATGAATGGATGGATGTAGCTGTACCCTTTAGATCAGGTGGCGGCTAACGCTACCTAGCCGTAATACTTAGTGAACTAACCACTAGATTCATCTTTTTTTCCTTTAAATAGTGAAGTTGAGGACTGGTACATTGCAGTGATAGGTTTAATTTTCACTCGTGCCTTGACTTTAGCCACCAATCAGATAACCTTCTTTAGCCACCAATCAGATAACCCAGTGCTTTAAAAAACTGTGTGCCATCATCCTGAACTATAAGGTGAAGCCCTTTACAGAACAGTATCACGTGTTTGGCAGTTTCCTCCTACACTCCACATGCACTGCATACCGTGTCTACCCCTTCGTATTCGGCCCTGGCCTCAAACAGTAGAGAACTACCACGAGTGTTATCATTGATCTTTTTCTCGGCAATTTTCTGCTTAAAAGTTCGACAGACCTCTAGTGCGGACTTCCTAATTATGCCCATTCCCCTCGTGTCAGTCTCCGTTTCCTTTACTTTCTTCTTAACCGATAGTCCTTTTTGGTTTTGGCCACCTGCTGTTTTCTCAGTGTTTACCAGTCAATTTCTTGGTTTGCTTCCTCCATTTTGTATGGAGGAAGCGAACCAGGAAATTTTTTCTTTAAGCGCACCGCAGCGGTGGTCTTGTGGCTAAGGTACTCGGCTGATTAACCACAGGTCGCGTGATCGAATCCCGGCTGCAGCGGCTGCACTTCCAAAGGAGGTGGAAATGCTGTAGGCCCTAGTGCTCAGATCTCGGTGCACGTTAAAGAACGCCAGGTAATCGAAATTTCTGGAGCCCTCCACTGCGACGTCTCTTATTAACATATGGTGGTTTTCGGACGTTATACGGAAATATCCATCTGTCTGTCAATCAATGAATCAATCTCTTTAGACATGTCCATAATTTTAACAACTTTGTTGTTACAAGAAAAATTTTTTCATTGACAGCAGGACTAGCTAAGGCTGCATAGAGCGCACAGTAATGCAGACCAAACAGGCCCCCTGAGCGTTCCACCTACAACAACAACGCTGTGGCATTGATGTTCCACACTATGCTGAAGAATTTCCATTCAGAGACAGGAAACAAGACTATTTCATAGATTTTTCTCTGCAAATACTGATGAGCGAGCTCCGCCGCGGTGGTCTAGTGGCTAAGGTACTCGGCTGCTCCCGGCTGCGGCGGCTGCATTTCCTATAGAGGCGGAAATGTTGTAGGCCCGTGTGCTCAGATTTGGGTGCACGGCAAAGATTTCCAGGTGGTCGAAATTTCCGGAGCCCTCCACAATGGCGTCTCTCATAATCATCTGGGGGTTTTGGGGCGTTAAACCCCCATATCAGTCGATCCAATTCCCAGCAAAATTCTCTGCATAACAGTACTAAATTCCGCCCCATCCCCACACACACTTACTATATTTACACGCGTCTCACGTACTGGCAACTTTGGAAAATACGACTAACCTCTCCACTACCGCACAACGAAAGCCTGGCTTTATTACTTCATATATTGTTAGCGCACTGGATATTGTGAGGTTTAATTTTACACCACTTGTGAACTAGAAATCCCTCCGAATAAATATCAGAAACAAATCTCAAAGTCTATGCTTGCGTGGTGCATGCGTCACAACCAATTACAGCAGATGAAGCCGCACCGTGATTGCTAAATATCGGTCGTCACGGGAGAATTTAAACATTACTAAAATTCTCTGCACTATGACGAACATCCGCTATTTCCCTTTGGCTCAAGATGGCAGGCGAAAATTCCGCGAAAAAGGAAAAATTCTCTGCACTGAACATCATTGCGTTATCGTCCTCCTCCTTGTGGGTGTCCTCTTAGCACTGTGCCAGAGGCACAGTCCCATACACATGCCATTGTAAGGCTTCGTCTCGGTGCCTGTTAAATCATTGCGCCACCATCGTAGGGCTTAATACAAGAAACTTGGACTATTTCGGTTCTGGGTGTAGCAGCCGATGAGTATGTTGTCGCGGAAACCTCATGAGTGACATGTTTGACCTGGCGAAGGACTCGATAGGTCCCCACGTAGCGCGATAATCTTTACTTGCAAAAGCAACAGGTTGAGGTACAAGCCACAGTAAAACAAAAAAGTCCGCAGAAAAAGCGGAACTCCATGTAGACGATCGTGGAAAGACTTGTGTGCTCTCTGCGAGGTCGATAACCGAGCGCGGGCTACTATGAGCGCCGTGTGATCACGGGTGGCGGCATCGTTCGCATACGATGTGGACTATGATTGGTGAGACGAAGGCAGTGCATCAAAGGGTATTAAGGTTTGATAGCCGAAGAGTAAATTAAACAGTGAGTAGCTGGCCATTTCATGATGCAAGGAGTTGTACGCGAAGGCGAAAATTGGCAGAGCAATGTCACAGTCAGTGTGGTTGCTAGACACGTACATGGAAAGCGTGTCGGTTCGTGTTTAGTTAAGGCGTTGTATAAGGCCTTATAACTTCTGAGGGTGACTGAGACGTAGTTAAGTTGTGACAGGTAGCACGACATCAAAGGAGATCATCAACCACGCGAGATAGAAAGCAGCGACAATGATCTGTGAGCCGGTGAGGGAGTGCCATGCAGGAGAATATTATCGTAGAGCAGGAAGTAGGTCACGTCAGCAGCGTCTGTCGCGCAGCAACGCATTCGCGAAGCTCGACGCACTGAGGTTCTAAGAATCAAGAAGACGCCACCAGTGATTGTGTTATTTGACGAATAAAAGGTCCCCCAGCACATCCTGTGTGATGGGGTCGACACCCCTATTCGCTCTACTGCAGGCAAGTAGGCGTCTGCTATGCGCGTGGTGATCGGTGCCACCAGTCTGACGTTTTCCCAAGAGATGAAGACCCCCCAAAAAATGCCGTGGATGCGGTGTGCAGTCGCCATCATCAGATCATCGATGTGATCCCACATGTGTCATCTGTGGCGCCACGCACGCTGTGGTGGACCGCAAGTGCAGAAAGCGCTTCCAGATACTGCGCCTTGTGCATCAATTACGCGGCAACTCCGCAGGCACGTGCGGCGTCACTCCAACGCAGCTGGTGGTGGAGAGGTCATGAAGAAAGAAGAATCTTTCGGCAGCCCACATTGCAGCAGGTCGCCATCGTGAGGGCGTTCCCGCTCGAGAGTACGCTCCGACAGCGAATCGCGCTTTCGTTTCCGAGGGCTGACAAAAGAATTAACTGAGAATCAGAGGACGTTCGGGTTTCACGGGCCGAATCAAGAAACAAATCTCTTGGGTGGAGAAGACCAGAATGAACGTCCCGAGCGGGAATATGGTAGTATATGGCAATTATTTATAAGAAAATAGAGAGCAGTCAAAGGTATCGATGTCAAAAAATAAAATGCAGAGCTAAAAGAGGCGTTATGAACGCTGAGGTCCGAGTTCGAGATCTTCGGTAACTCGCGTGAAACTAGTGCAGCCACCACGTTCATACCGGATCAAGCAGGAGGGTAGCATAGACATAAAGAAAGTAAGACAATGCGAAGCGAAACGTTTCCCACTCAGCAAAATGTACTAACGTCTTTACCGGTGATTTGGAAATCCCGCAACCAGGTGAGAGAGTTCTTAGCAATTCAGTGTAACACAATCGTGCGCATCGACGGGAGCGTCACCCACGTGTCATGCCGAGTAGAAATCATGGAGTCTAAAATGAACATGTCTGACTTCAGCAAAATCAACGCCGGTAAGATTCGAAAAGGCAAGGTAGTAGAGCAGGATTCGGACAGCACGAGTTCGTCGCAGGCTATGCTCATTCAATAACATTAAAAATGACGGGCCACTGTGGCAACATAATCATCTGGCAGTGTATTTCCGCAAGTTTCTTGAGCTGTAAGGCTGCTCTACCAGAGCTCATGAAAGCCCAAACAACAAAACCGCACGTCCTGGTCTTGCAGGCATTCCTTAGCGAAGTAGTAGTACTCTCGGGCTACCATACGGTTACCAAGAAAGCTGAAAATGGCATATCACCCTTTTGGTCAGGAAAAGCACCTCGTTTGAGTAGCCTGAAGTGAAAATTTGTGACTCAGATAAGATATCTGGCTTCGAGGCATAAATGTTTGAAATCATTCTCAACGGCAAAGTCAGAGGTTACATATTTGTCTTTAGCCTGTATAGCCGTCCTTCGGCTTATAAACACAACATCCACTCAATACCTTACAGGGCCTCAACTGGTGCAAAATTAGACACTTCAACAGTGGCTGGATATTTCAACGCTCCCCACCAATCTTGAGGTTATGTAACGAGGACAAGAAAAGGGGCTAATCTGGTTGCAGGCAGTGCAGACTTAAGCGTAACACTTATCTGACCCGCGCTTTCTTAGGGCGATTGAAAACTCGGTCACCAGAGACACGACCTTGACCTCAGCTTGACGAGAAATGCAGTGGTGAAGTGGTCACCACCCAGAATACTTGGGAAGTGATTATAACATCATAGAACTCAGAATTAAAATAAGAGTGCCATCACTGTTTACCTACAAATACACAGAGTAGTACTTTTTCAGGCACATCAGAGGTAAAGATATGTCACTTCCCAAGACTGTCAGCAAAATTTTTGAACAAATTCAGAATAATCTCGAGAAGGCGACTAAAAAATAATCACTAAATTCGATGCACCGGGCATATATGCAAGGTTAGCGCACCTTCTAGACGCCAAACGCTCCCTTATCAACAGATGCAAAAAAACGAAGTGTGAGCCGCAGGCTACAGAAAAAAAATTGCTGAGCTGAATCGGAACATTGAGGATCACAGTGCTGTGCCTAATAAGCAGCAGTGGAGGGAATCCTGCTCGGCTGCGGACAGGATAATGCGCAAGGGAGACAAATAGACCATCTTTAAACAGCTCCTAGACAATAGCTAAATACGTGGCAATAAGAAGCTAGCCATAGACCGACTTATCAATAAGAAGCAATTAGGAGGCATCTCAGAAGGCTCCATATTTCGGACACAAGCGAACAGCACCTGCGTCTTAGCCAAAGCCCAACTTCTGTACGCCACCGGTATGATGGTGTGCCTTCCACAGAGCTCAACGCCGCCTTGTTGGAAACTGAGATCAAGGAAGTGCTCCATACCCTTTACGGTTGGTCTACCCCAGGTACTGACACAGTTACAAATCGGGTGTTTGAAAATTAGGATTATAAATATATTTAAGCTCTAATACAGAAATAAACGGGTACGGGAGCTAGGCGTTGAACCGGAAAGTTGGAAGAGCGCCACAGTAGCCCTTATTTCCATCCCAGATAAATCGCCAAGATTAGATAACCTCCGTTCAATATCTCTTATTTCTTGCCTTAGCAAAGTAGCGTAACATGCAGAGCATAATCGAATTTCATGCTACATTGAGAGAAATGACCTCTTCCCATATAATATTGTATAGTTTCAGGCCCTCCCTTTCAAAGCATGATGTCATGCTCCTGCTAAAAACGCAGATAATTGACTCTACGTCAAATATGTTAAAGGGGTCTTCGCACTGGACCTCTCTAATGCCTTTGATACTGGCAAACACTACTGTATTCTTAAGAAGATTGCAGCTTTGAACCTCGGAGCTGAATTCTTATCTTTCGCTGAATCTTTTGTCAGGAGCAAGACGGCGGCCATAAAACTGGGACAATCAGTCTCGGAGCCTTTTATTCTCAGACAATGGAGTACTCCGCAAAGGGCAGTTATGTCCCCCGTTCTATTCAACATAGCAATGCGGAAGCTTTCGGAAAACCTTTCGAAAATTCCTGATGTAGGTCGCGCTTTATATGCTGGTGTCATCACAATTTGGTGTGCTTGAGGTTTGGAGGCGGGGGTTGAATAAGCCCTACTGGAGGCTCTGGGCATCACAGAGTTTTCCCTAGGCGGTACAGGACTGGCACCGAAAAAATGCGAGCTCTTTCTGTACAGACAGGCTTAATGAGGTGCCAAGAAACACCCCACTTGATCTGGTGCCTATTAGCGTTTGTACCAAGGATCTTGTCCGTTTGTTTTTTTTTCTTTTTTAGACTCACTGTTAGAATTTGTGAGTGAAAAAAAATATGCCTTGATTTTAGGTGGTGACCTCAACATCAACATGTTAGCTGAGAGCAGTGTTAAATTAGAACTTGAATCAATGTTAAGCTCGCATTATTGTCAAAATGTTATAACGGCTCCTACGCGAATCACTTCACAGTCATCAACACTCTTAGATCTTTTTATAACAAACTTTGACACTTCCCTTGTTACGGCTGGCACTTTGATTCACAATATTAGTGACCACATGCCTATATTTATGTTTGTTAACCAACTCAATAACGTACCCAAACAAGTGCGTGCAGAATTTTCCTATAGACTTATAAATCCTGAAACACTAACCCTCTTTAGAGAGCGCTTAGGCAGAACCGACTGGAGCAATGTGTTCGCAGCGAGTGCCGCCAATTTGGCATACGATTTATTTATGAACAAGTTCACCGAAATATACCTTCAATGTTTTCCCCTAAAGTCATTTAAAACATCTAAAAAAAGTCGGAAACCTTGGGTAAATAAAGAATGCCTTAAGCTTATAAGAAAGCGGGACCAATTGTTCAAGGCATTTATTGTGAGTAAGTCCCCTGAAGCCCTCAAAGCATTTAAAAAGCACCGAAACTTTGTCACCAAACGCCTTCGTGATGAAAAGAAACTATATTATTCGAACCTGTTTAACTCAACGCAAGGGCGTACAGAAAACGTTTGGAAGGCAATTAACAGTACGCTTAATAATCCACCGGAGGAATTAACCAAAATTGTGAAAGATGGTACAGAAATTCAAGGGCCTGATTTAGCTGATGCATTTAACGACTACTTTTTGTCAGTTGGCGGCCCTACAACCAGTAGTACTTCTTTAAAATATATGAATATTCGAAATAACCAAACAATATTTCTAGAGCCAATTTCAGAGAGTGAATTAGTAGCGACATTTTTGACACTCAGTAATAGCAAAGCCACTGACGCGGACAATATTCAGATGAAACCTGTTAAGTATGTTATTGACATACTAGCACCCTGTCTTGCCTACATTTTTAACATATGTTTGTCCACAGGACATTTCCCGCGAAACATGCAGATAGCAAAAGTGACAGTTATCTATAAAAAGGGTCCCAGAAATGACATGTCCAACTACCGCCCTATATCGACTCTACCTGTATTCTCTAAGGGTCTGGAAAAAATAATTTTGAAACGTATGAACTCTTTTACTGACAAGTTCAACTTGATTACTTCAGCGCAGTATGGCTTCCGGAAAAATAAATCTACTGAGCTCGCGCTCCTGGCACAAAAAGAATACATTCTAGAGAATTTTGAATCCCGAAATATGGTACTCGGTCTTTTTCTTGATTTCTCAAAAGCCTTTGACCTCATTAATCATAAAATTCTCCTACAAAAGTTGGACCATTACGGTATAAGAGGCGTTGCACACAAATTAATCACTTCATACTTGCAACACCGAACTCAATTCGTCGTAATTCAAGGCAAACATTCCGCAACAAAATCCATTAAAACAGGCGTCCCGCAGGGAAGCATTTTGGGACCGTTTCTCTTTATACTTTACGTTAATGAGATAGTTCGTATTGATGAATCTGCCCATTACATTATATATGCTGACGACACAAGTTTGTTTTTTTCAAGCAGATGTAGCAGCGATCTAGGTAGCCGAGCGAATAACGCACTGTCTAAAATTAACACATGGGCCCAAGAAAACTCTCTAAAACTAAACATAAAAAAAACAAAAGCTGTTTTATTTCACCCCGCCACACACAAGTTCAGTTTCCCATCATTTCGTTAAATAATTTAGAAATTGAAGTCGTCAAAAGTTTTAAATCATTAGGCGTGTATTTTTCACAAAACATGACATGGGATGATCACGTGAACCATATTATTACTAAACTATCTCGTATAATCGGCGTCATGCGCCGTCATTGCTACTATTTTCCTGTTTCTGTAAACATGCTCATATATAACTCGTTGTTTTCTTCATTATTGAATTATGCCTTTCTTGTATGGTCCACAACGACAACTGTAAACGTTTGCAAACTTACCATCTTGCAAAAGAAAGCTTTGCGTCTTGCCTCTAAATTACCACATCGCAGCCACACAGCAGAATTGTTTAAAAAACACTACATCATTCAGGTTGCATCAATATATGATTATAAACTAAGCCGTTTATATAAGTTCGGTTTATTGAAAAATAATGATACGATTGCCAGAATAGCCAGGTTAGAGAAAAATTTTCCTGCTTATAATGTACGTCAACCTGAAGTGTGGCACATATCAAAATGTAGAACGAAATACGGAAATCAAATGTTAAAGTTTCAACTGCCTACACTTCTAAACCGCATAATTAGGGAACATAACATTGATATATCTAGCATATCACCAAAAAAATTGCGATTAGTGTTTATATAATAATGTGATCTGGCGACTACCTCGGTGATCTTTCATTGTAATCTTTCATTGTTTCTTTTTTTAATGCACATTGTGAAACACTTTTATTTTGGTTGTCCTTAGCCGCACGTCTTTCTGTGCTACCCTGTGTACTATGGGGGTCAGGGCTTCTCAAGCTGTTCTCACAGCTTTTACCTGCCCTCCTCGTAACATGTATTTGTTGTTGCGGAATAAATTTCAATTTCAATTTCAATTTCAATTTCACCCTAATCATAGAGTATATTCCATTAAAATTTTGGGGCTTTCGATAGACGATTATTGTTGACCCTTTCATTGTTGACCCTTCCAATGTTGACCGTTTTTCAAGACATACGTTAGCAAGGGCAAGGGCTAGGGCTTTCATACAGAAGCTCTCATCTGTATGAAACTTGCCTTAGTGCTGACTTCTGCGCTACGCTAATTGTGCAGTCGGTGTTCAGGTTTACTTCACAGCCAGCCATTAAGCGCTTCAATTCATCGCTGAACCATACCTTGCTTGCGCACCTTACTTGGTGGTCAGCCTATTGATAAGTATAACCGGAGTGGTGTATGTTCAGTGATTTATGTAGCGGTTGTGAATGCCAGCAGCCCACGCCTGGCGCCAATGGCATGCGGTAGCTACTTCCGTATGCTATTTGCGTATGCATTTTCGTTTGCTAACTTATTCGTGGAAAAGTAGATGGTTGAAAACTGACCGAGAAGATTTTATTGACACAACATGAGGCGTTTTGCTGAGATTTTGCTATGCTCCAACATAAAATTTTCATCGTTAGCATCGCCAGAGCGTAGGAATGTTAGGGGTTCTGTTCAATTTGAAGTTGTTTAGTCATGCGCGCTTATCACAGCTTCCTTGGTACACTACATCTTAGGTTTTTGGTCAGAAATAGCACACCCCAAACATTTTCGAAGCGCAGGCCAAAGGAACATGGTCCCTTAGTATAAAGCGTACACTATGCACTAGACGTGTCATGAACGAACAAGCCCAGCAATGAATTCTCATAAAAACATGATGCGTCATTTACCTGAGCAGTTGTAGCACGGGAGAGGCTTTTACTAGACTTGAACGATACCAAAAGAAATTGTCAGCTTTGCTGCAAAGACAAAGCAATCAACGCGATAGGAACAAATTTAAAGGTCGCGCACAGAATGGTGAGCACATCGAAACACGCCCCACGTTTCTCACGCACAAACGACGCATGAAACGTACTCACAAGTACAAACAAACATGAATTAGCGTCTGCGTTGTTATTTCGTATGCCTGAAAAGCACACCCTTTTCGCAAACGGAGAATGTGCAGCGATTGCAGTTACTTTTGTGCGCCCGGTAACAACAACTAAATCGTTCAGGGTAAAGTCCAAAGCCAGCAAAAACGTACGGTTCTCCCCACCACGAGATAAGGGTGCCCGAGTGAGCGCAAACCCACCTCCTCTACAAGAGGTCAAGTATGCGTAGGAGACGAGAGCACGCGCAGTAGCGTCGTGAAGACGTGGGATGCGGGCTGATTGTGCCATCTTCATGGTAACGATAAAAAACCGATAGTTCTCACCCAAGATGCTCGTCGCGAGCAGTAAGTGGTAGGTATAAATAGCTTGCCGTTTAAAGGCTCAAGGACGAGCTCCTAGGTGGCTCAGTGGTTAAAGCCTCGCACTCACGTCGAAGGGATCCCACAGTCGATAACATGCGCTGGTGCATTTCCTGGATTTTTTTTCTTTTTAGGGGCGAAGCTCCTTATGGCGTGGCTTGTGCATCCCTCGTAGTACGTAACCACCAGTGGCACATACCCGAAATAGGTATAACATTTGACCTCCAAGGTGGTGCCGCTGACAGATTTCTTCTGTGCGTTGTTTAACAATAAAACATAGTGCTCAATGTACATGCCAATGGCTGCTAATGGGGAATGAGAGACAGGAGCATTCGGCTTTTAGTCAACGCGCACGCTGCGATCCCCATTAGCAGCCATTGGCATGTACATTGAGCACTATCGGACAAAAAAGGGTTGCTACATTATACTCGCTGGGTGTAACCTCCTTAGTTTTAGAAAGGTTTAGCGAGCGTTGAGCCGCAGGGCCATGAATACAATGAACTAGTATATACCACGAATGAATTCGAGGTGGTTAAAGGGGGCAAGTAGATATAAAGCGCAAGCCGTGAGAAATTTAAAGCTGAATCCTCCTGTCTCTCATTTCACATTAGCAGCCACTGGCATGTACATTGAGCACTATCTGACAGGAAAAGGTTTCTACGTTATACTCGCCGGGCGTAACCTTCTTGGTTTTAGAAAGGTTTAGCGAACATTGGGCCGCAGTGCCATGAATACAGTGAAGTGGTATATAACATGAACTCAAGGTGGTTAAAGGTGGGAAGTAGACCCGAAGCGCAAGCCATAAGAAAGTGTGCGTGTGCCAGCTCTCGTTTAGTCCTTGGAATGTCCACTGAATGGCGGTGCTTCTATATGGGGAATATATGATAAAAAGATGCGAGATGGTGGGACTTGGAATGTTGAATAGATGGACGAACGGACACACAGACAGATGCATGGATGGACGCATGAACGGACGCAGGGGAGGATGCATTAATGAACGCAGGGACGGGCGCACGAACGGACGCATGGACGGTCACACAGGCGTACGCATGGACGGACGAATGCTTCGCCCCATTCTCCATCATTCACTCCGTGGATATGCTGCCATTGTTTTGCGTTTTCTTATACACAGATATGCATACATTTATGGTGAGTCATGTCGGCACCGACACTGGCGGCCAAACACAGCCGAGGCTGTCCATATATTTTATTAAAAAAAGCTCGGATCGCAAAATTCGTCTTGTATTTTCATGCCACACATTCAGTTGTTTCAACTGGCTTATAAATGGATGCACTTCTCTGTCAAAATACTTACTTGCTCTAGTTGTGCCCATTCTAAACAACTGACCTGTTTTATAAGTGTACGCTCGGTGGAATACAACGTGTAAGTGTCATAATGTTTGTAATAAGTACGCCTAATAACATCTCATGCGATTTTATTACGCAGAATTGCATGTGCTATCTATCATTCATGCTTGTGTTTTGCGAGAAGTCAAATGATCATGCCACAACCAACGTCGAAGCCTACCACTAAACAGTTATTTCCCTTTCATGCCTGACCCGTTTACTTGAAACGCGTGCGCAGTCTGTTCAAGATATACAGATATAATAGGAGCTGAGCAAACTTGAAGGGTATGTAGCGCGTTGTTTTTATACACTGAGAAGAGAAAACGGACGAAGTGAAATATTTTGTCACAAGGGATTATTTCCAGAAAAGTTTCCGTAGTGTTACTGCCGAAACGAATGTTTTTTGAGGTGGTGGGTTTTTCGCGGTGATTTCTACGCAGTGATGAAAAACGCCTTTATTGAGCATTTTCCCCGCACAAAACCCGAAAATAAAAAAGATTGCCTGGTCGTCGTCAGTTTGTTGCTGAGGTATACTTCTTCGCATCGGCATGGCACGCTAAAACATCTTGGTTGAACAGCGCACTGACACGAGATCACGACGAAGGAGAATTCAGCTTTCTTTCTAGCACCTGCAGAAAAGGATACCAATGCTATAAACTTTTCCCTTGCTCTCGGCGTGCTTGGTTGTCTTTGATGTTTTTGCACTTTCTGTTAAGTGGCACATCACCTATATATCATCAGTTTCTTTCACAAATAGATTTTAGTTGCTAGTCAGCAGTTGTCTGTGTTATTTTACTTCGCGCTCATCCCGTGTGGGCTCTTCAGCTAAGATATACCCTTAGGAGCTGCGTTATTACTAAAAGCACGGTCACGCTGCGCGTTCAACGCGCGCGCAAAAGCACTTGTAAGGGATATGACGGTGCGAGGTCACATGACGCGAGTAAGCCCAGCGCGTCGGCGGCGGCGCGCGGCGAACAGGTGCTGTACTTTGATGTTTTCAAGACGAGGGTCTCTTGGCGACCTTCGATGCAAGAACCTTGGTCTGTCTGTCTGTCTGTCTGTCTGTCTGTCTGTCTGTCTGTCTGTCTGTCTGTCTGTCTGTCTGTCTGTCTGTCTGTCTGTCTGTCTGTCTTTCTGTCTGTCTGTCTGTCTGTCTGTCTGTCTGTCTGTTTTTCTGTCTATACTTTTGTCTGTTTGTCTGCCCTATAGTATACCTTAAACTGTACCAAGTGATACCCCAAGCGGCCAACCCTATCATCAGCGCCCTGCTTGTGCGATTGTCAATTAAAGGACAATTATTGCGCACATCCGGGGCCCCGTAGCAACACGCCAATATTCTTCATGCGTCTTTTTACTAGAAAATGCATACATAAGTAGTTATAAGGACCGTAGCACTTATCACGGCGTGCTAACAATGCAACACTTGCAAGAAAAGGGAAGTGTTTCCAACAATTTGCTAAGACGACAAGGTGGCGGCACCTTCCCGTTGCCTTGAGATCTTCACTTTATCGCTTCCGAGACGAGCGGGCATGCTATGCCTTCGTTTTTCAAGATAACTGCCAGATAGCGCTCATGTCTCACGTGTGACGTGATTTGATGCGCTCGCTCGCCTCCGCTGCATGCTCGAGGCACTCTAACGCAGTGCCTCTAGAATGCCACTCACCAAATTTCTTGCACAGAACATCAAACAAACGTCTTGTTCACACTCTCCAAACGCAAGACTATCGCCTTTCGACAAATTGGCAGTGTAACATGTAGATACGGAGCCAATTGTTTCCAGTGAATCTAACCTCCTCCGGCATTTTAGAATTCCTGGCGCTCATCTCGCCGAATTCGTTATCATCGTGGCTCTCGAGGCCACATCTCATGATATTGTCGCGAAATACAGCAAGACGAACTTTCATGCAACTTTGATGAAAGGAATTGTACGTCCTCTCCTCATCAGTAACAGCAGCGCCGCCTTTCACCACGTTTGCTTTCGCCAATTTCGGCTCCCGACGCACCTCGGCCTATTGGTCAAGACACCTTCACTCCCCTTCCTCTTTGACGCTTAACATCGCCTCTTTGACTGGTCACCTCTGGCCCTGAATACTACTCGAAAAACTACCTGGTGCAGTTTTTGGAGGGAAGACTGCATCACCCGTAAAGACACCAATGCCTCCAGAGGGCCAAGTCAATTTTTTTGTTACTGTGTGCCTATTCAAGAATTGGTGGACAACAAGGCTGCTATTTCTGCTGTTCGTGAAAATCTGTGTTGTGGTCTGCGTAAGGTGGCTAGACCTTATAATGGCCCTTTTTACGTAGTTGAAATGAATTCACAATACACACAGTGCCCCGTTCGTCTTACCTATGATGAGATCCGGCAACATAATCAGTTCACCGTGTTGACTTCTTGCGCGTATGTGTCTATCTTGGAATGAGACATTGTGATGCTTCTGCTTCTATTTCCTGTCGCCAACACCTCGTACATATTCAAGAGACTGACGTTACCAATTTAGAATATTCGTCACGCCATCACCTAAGAATATTCGAAGATTCCATAGGGACACCTGCCCACGAGGTATTTCTTACGGTTGCATGAGACTTCGTTGACAATGTTGATGTTCAAGTGGCTCCTTCTGAGGTCGAGGCCACCATTGCACTAGCAATGAGTCTTGTTCGTTTCACTAACAGCACTGCCTTCTTCGTTCTACACAATGTCAGAAATAAGCCCATTGTGCTCCCTAAAGGTGCTGTTTCAGTCTGTTGCGTGGGCACACAAGCTGTCAAAGTGACGACTGCGAATACTGGTGTGGAGACACCACGCTCACCTGCAGATTGTACCCTGCTACGGCTATCGCCAATGCAATCAGCAAAGACCTGACGATGCCCCAAGCAGAAGAAATGCTTAAGTTCTTGTCCAAGTATCAATCTTCCTTTGGTGTTCGTTCTACTATTTGAGGACAGACTTCAACGGCAGCTCATCGCATGCACACTAACGAAGCTTCTGTCGTCATGCGCTGACCATAACTGGCATCTTCACCCGAACGTGAAATTATCGACAAGCACGTGACTGACATTCTCAACCAAAATGTAATACATCCATCTACCAGCCCTTGGTCATTACCTGTTGTTCTCGACCGTAAAAAAGACGGTTCGGTGCAATTTTGCACCGACTGCCGTGCCCTCAACAAATTAACTCATAAGACCTGTGTCCCTTGCCTAACATTGATTAAGCCTTAAATTCATGGCAAAGAGCAGAATATTTTTCCAGCCTTCACTTGCACTCGAGGTACTGGCAAATTGTCAGACATGGAAAAGTAGGCAGATCTTACCAACAGTGGGAATCAATGATATGCAAAGCACGAATAAGAAAGGTTGATATGTCACTTTAGAAGTAACTCAAGGTTACGAGGCAGACGTAAATTATGCCGTACATGACTTCCATGTTACCATTAAAATGTTTGCGTCTGGCATTTCTGCTCGTCGTACATTCTAGTCACGTAATAATAAATTTCGTATATTCGAAGCTGGCAAAGCCGAAAAGAGCGCGCTATGAGCGAAGCGCGTAGTCATGTTTTACATGATACACCTCTCATGGTTATTATGTCTGCTCCAGTGACACACCTTCGTCATTGTTTCACATCACGTGACACGAAATTTGGTACAAATAAAGCTTGCAAAGCAGCCGCAAGCTCACTATGAGCGTAGCATGTAGTCGTGTTTTACATGACGCGCATCTCATCAGTATCATGCTTGGCTGTGTTATTTACCTTCATCGTACGTTCGCGTAACGCAATACCAAGTTTGATATATGTGAAGCTAACAAAATGGCCGGGAGCGCGTCATGAACGTGGCATATAGTCATGTTTTTAAATGATACGCATGCCATGCTTATGTTCAACTCATATACCTTCATCATCCACTCATGTCACGTAACGCCAAATTCGGTATATGTGAAGCTAGCAAAACGACCGTGACCGCGCTATGAGTGTGGCATGGAGTGATAACTTACATGACATGCTTATGATGACTTCAATGTTAGGCCCTGTTACATGTGTTCACCATGCAGTCATGTCATACCATAGCGGTTGAGTAATATATCGTGTGAATGAAACTCGCAACAGCAGCAAGACCATGACATGTAAATCATAACATTCATATTATACATTTCAAAATTTTCATGCTATAACTACTCACTTACGAACGTCATATAGTCATGTTATGCCATCCAAACTTTTGTATAGATCCCATCATCGGAATGGCCAAGAGAGCAAGAAGTCTTAGGCGGCTAGATAGCGAGACAGATACGGTCAAATTTGCTGAAGTTCGCTGAGAAATGCTTTGCATTTAAACCTGCCTTCGCCTCACCTGACAGACTTTAGAAATTTAACATCATGCCGTTGGGCCTCTGAAACGCGCCAGCAATGTTTGAGCGACCCTTGGGCACAGCACTGCAGGGCCTCAAGTGAAACACATGGTTGTGTTACCTCAAATACATAGTCCTATGTTCTTCAACACTCCAGCAACACTTACAACGCCTATACGATGTTCGAACTTGTCTCGTAGCTGCTAGTCTCCAGCTGCATGCCAACACGTACCACTACGCAAACAAAACTATTACAGTGCTTAAACATCTAATCAGCAAAGACGGTAAACCTCTGGTGGTTGAAATTTCCGAATTCCTACACTATGGCGTCTCTCGTGTAATTATGGTGGTTT
The DNA here is from genome assembly GCA_013436015.1 of Rhipicephalus annulatus. Lineage (NCBI taxonomy): Eukaryota > Metazoa > Arthropoda > Arachnida > Ixodida > Ixodidae > Rhipicephalus > Rhipicephalus annulatus. Next base: position 99,025 of record WOVY01000227.1, on the reverse strand, counting down.
ACGGATACATATTCAATCAAATCAGCAAAGACGGTATTCAGCTTAATCCCGACCAGATTGCCACCGTTCTTTGCTTCCCGACGCCTCACCGTTCCTAAGAGCGCCGCGGCTTTTTTTCGTCTTGCTTTTTACTCCTGGCGCTTTATACGCCACTTTGCCACCATTGCAGTGCCGCTCCCCCAGCTACTTTCTTCGGGAACATGATACATCTGGTCTGACCAGTGCCATTACGTTTGCGTCGGTGCTTTGTAATTTCGACTAAGCAGCACCCACTCTCCGCCATACTGATGCCAGTTGTCATGGAATCAGCGCTGTTTTTTTTGCAATGACATGGCTGTTCTGGTGAAAACGTTATCGCATACGCCAATCAGACTGTGCCACCAGCCGAAAACAAACTACACCACTACTGAGCAGGAGTGCCTCGCCATTGTCTGGGCCGTTCAGAAGTTCAGAGCTTGTGTCAACTGCGTCCACTTCACCGTCCTTACGGACAAACACGCTTTGTGCTAGTTGTCGACATTAAATATTTGTGTTGACGTCTCTGTCGCTGAATACTTCAGCTTCAAGAGTACAACTTTGACGTCACCTAAAAATCTGGCTTGAAACAAAATGATGCTGATGCCTTTAGCCATTGCCCGTTACCTCCATGTCAAATATACACAACATGTTACCATCTGTGCGCGACCCCGTCAACGCATCTTCGGCACTTCTTTCGCTCACCGCTTCCAATGCGTGAGCTCAGTCCCGCAATGCGTTAGTGAGACGTTTGCGTCTCACTAACGCAGCGAGATGTTCTGCCACTCCATTATACAACGCTTTCATGGCTCATCTCATCCTCATAACACCAGCGCCCGTTGCTAGTTGCAGAATTTAAAGATTGAGAACTCCATCCTTTATCGCTGTCTCTTCTATCCCGAAGGACAGCGCTGGAATTAGGTTAGTTCTCCTTCACTCAAGACACACATTGGAAGCGCTTCACAACTACCCAAAGGCTGGTTGCTCGCCTTTCACAAGACGAATGAACACATCTGTAGTCGCTTTGTCTGACCTGGGATGTCCACATGGTGAACCAATACGTTGCTCCATGCGCGCTCTGCCAGCTTCGCAAACAACCCTCATCATCTCCACCTGGACCGGTACAACTTCTTCCAAGCCCTGGGGCTGGATTTCATGTTATTGGTATTGACCTCTGGGGGCCACTGCATATATCAGCAAGGGAAATCGATGTATTATCACTGCGGTTAATCACTTAACGAGGTTGACATTGACATTTCTTAGAAGCGAACTTTTTGTGACACGGCGCGCCACGCGTCTTTTTTGGTGACCTTGACAAGGCGTTTCGTCGAAAGCCCTTGACGAAATTGTCCAAGCGTGTAACAGCATTCGTAAGATGACCTCCAGCTACGATTCCCAACTAATGACCTCACTGAGCGCTTTCAACAAACTCTTTAAGATATGATATCATTGTACACAGCAGGGCGCCGAACATATCAACTGGAATACTGTCCTGCTACTCGTGACCTTTGCGTACTAAACTGCTACGCAGTGAATCAGAGGCTATTAACCATTTTCTATGTGTACGGCCATCAACTTGCCTCTCCTCTCGACATACCTTTTTTTATTGTCCCCATCAATTCGTCTACGTCATATAGTAGCACCCTACTCTCCCGCTTTGCCACTTGTCACCACTGCGCTCGCCTAAATACCAAAGCAATTCAGCAGATTGAGAAGACTCTCTACGATGAATTTCACCGCATCTTTGAGTTTAACTCTCGAGGAAAAGTGCTGCTGTGGACCCCAGTTTGAGTCCCTGATCTTTCCGAGAAGCTTCAGCCACTTTTTTACGGCCCCTACTCTATTGTCAAGTGAACTTCTTCAGTGAACTATCTCCTAACTACCGCTGTCATGGCTTACAACAACGATTGCCAAGGCACGGAGGTGTTCCACGGCTCTTGGTTAAATCATTTCGTCAGACGCACACTATAAACAGAGGCCACGTTGGCCGCTTACGCGTGAGGGGGGGATTCAGTGTGAGCACAGTATTCACTGCATTTGTTCCTCATCCTCTTTACCTGTACGTAATCATCATCATTGGAACCTAAACTTGGCAACGTTTAACGCTAGAACCTTATCTAGTGAGGGAATTCGTCTAGCTGTACCATTCGAGGAGCTAGAGGGTGTTAAATGGGATATAATAGGGCTCAGTGAGGTTAGGAGGACAGATGAGGCCTATACGGTGCTACAGAATGGGCACGTCCTTTGCTACAGGGGCTTGACAGACAGAAGAGAACTGGGAGTGGGGTTCCTAATTCACAGAAACATAGCTGGCTACATAGAGGAATACTATAGCAATAATGAAAGGGTGGTATTGTAATTAAACTGAATAAAAGATACAAGATGAAGGTAGTACAGGCTTACGCGCCTACATCCAGCCATGATGACGCTTCAGTTCAAAGCTTCTATGAAGACGTGGAATCGGCAATGAGTAAGGTAAAAACACAGTATACTATAGTGATGGGCGACTTTAATGCAAAGGTAGGGAAGAAGCAGGCTGAAGACCAGGCAGTAGGAGATTATGGCATCAGTACTAGAAACGCCAGAGGAGAGCTACTAGTAGAATTCGCAGAACGCAATAATTTACGGATGTTGAATACCTTCTACCGAAAACGAGGAAACCGCAAGTGGACATGGAGGAGCCCTAATGGCGAAAATAAGAACGAAATAGATTTTATATTGAGTTCACACCCTAGAATCATGAAGGATGTGGAAGTGATTGGCAAGGTACGATGCAGTGACCATAGAATGGTACGGTCTAGAATTCGCCTAGACTTGAAGAAGGAACGACAGAAACTGATACGAAAGAAGCCAATCAATTAGCTAGCACTGAGAGGGAAAGTACAAGAATTCAGAGTGTCGCTGCAGAACAGGTACTCGGCTCTTATTGAGGAAACCAACCTTAGCGTAGATACAATGAATGATAATCTGACGAGTATCATTACGGAGTGTGCAGTGGAAGTTGGAGGCAGGGTAGTTAGACAGGACACTGGCAAGCTTTCCCAGGAAACAAAGAACCTTATTAGGAAGCGTCAAATCATGAAAGTGTCAAGTACAACAGGCAAAAAAGAACTGGCAGAGCTTTCGAAGTTGATTAATAGACGTAAGGTATGTGATGTAAGAAGGTATAACATGGAGAAAATTGAACACGCCTTAAAAAACGGAGGAAGTGTCAAAGCATTGAAGAGGAAACTTGGGATAGGCAAAAGTCGGATGTATGCACTAAGGGACAAAGAAGGCAAAATAACTACCACTATGGATAGGATAGTTAAAATAGCGGAGGAGTTTTACAGAGATCTGTACAGTAGCCGAGACAACTACGATCTTAATACTATAAGAACTAGCAGTAAGCCAGATTACACCCCACCAGTAATGATAGAAGAAGTCAGAAAAGCTTTGGAGAGCATGCAAAGGGGCAAAGCTGCTGGTGAGGATCAGGTAACATCAGATCTGCTGAAAGATGGAGGACAGAATGTGTTAGAAAAACTAGCCACCCTGTTTACGAGGTGTCTCCTGACGGGAAGAGTACCAGAGTCTTGGAAGAACGCTAACATCATCTTAATACATAAGAAAGGAGATGACAAGGACTTGAAGAATTAAAGGCCGATCAGCTTGCTCTCTGTAGTATACAAGCTATTTACAAAGGTAATTGCTAACAGAGTAAAGAAAACATTAGAATTAAATCAACCAAAGGAACAAGCAGGATTTCGAACAGGCTACTCAACAATTGACCACATTCATACTATCAATCAGGTAATAGAGAAATGCTCAGAGTATAACCAACCACTATACATAGCCTTCATAGATTACGAGAAGGCGTTTGATTCAGTAGAAATATCAGCCGTCACGCAAACACTGCGAAATCAGGGCATAGATGAAGTGTATATAAACATTCTGGAAGAAATCTACAGGGGATCAACTGCTACCATAGTGCTTCATAAAGAAAGCAACAGAATACCAATCAAGAAGGGTGTAAGGCAGGGGGACACAATTTCCCCAATGCTATTTACCGCGTGCTTACAGGAGGTTTTCAGAAGCCCAGAATGGGAACAGTTAGGGATAAGAGTCAGTGGAGAATACCTTAGTAACCTGCGCTTCGCCGATGACATTGCATTGCTGAGTAACTCGGGGGACGAATTGCAACTCAGCATTACGGAGTTAGACAAGGAGAGCAGAAAGGTGGGTCTTAAAATTAATCTGCAGAACATGAAAGTAATGTACAACGACCTCGGCAAGGAGCAGCGCTTCGAGATAGGTAATAGTGAACTTGAAGTTGTAAAAGACTATGTCTACTTAGGGCAGGTAATAACCGCAGAGCCGAACCACGAGATTGAAGTAACTAGAAGAATAAGAATGGGGTGGAGCACATTCGGCAAGCACTTTCAAATCATGACAGGTAGATTGCCACTATCCCTCAAGAGGAAGGTATATAACAGCAGTATATTGCCGGTACTTAGCTACGGGGCAGAAACCTGGAGACTTATAAAGAGGGTTTAGCTTAAATTGAGGACGACGCAGCGAGCAATGGAAAGAAAATTGGTAGGTGTAACCTTAAGAGACAAGAAGAGAGCAGAGTGGATTAAGGAACAAACGGGGGTTAAGGATATCATAGCTGAAATCAAGAAGAAGAAATGGACATGGGCAGGGCATGTAGCGCGTAGACAGGATAACCGCTGGTCATTAAGGGTAACTGACTGGATTCCCAGAGAAGGGAAGCGGGTTAGGGGGAGACAGAAGGTTAGGTGGGCAGATGAGATTAAGAAGTTTGCGGGTATAAATTCGCAGCAGCAATCACAGGACCGGGTTAACTGGCGGAACAAGGGAGAGGCCTTTGTCCTGCAGTGAACGTAGTCAGGCTGATGATGATGATGATGATGATGAATCATCACCGTGAATATCTTCTTCATTCAAAAATTGGCTTGGCAGCTTCGCAGAATAAACGATGTCGAGACCACGATATCTCTGCTGTCTTGAAACACTAATAATACTCGATTTGCTGGCACCAATACCTTCTACGTACCCATCATTCACACCACCTACTGCAAGCAGTCGTTACTTTCTTCAGCAAACACACTTTGCAATTACCTACCATATCCTTCGAAAAAACTAAATGGTCATAACATTTGTTCTCAGCTCAACACTTTTCGTCAAACTCGTCTGACTACGGTTTTTGACTGATGTAGTTCACTTTTAATAATTTATTGTTCTGTTTTTTCACATTTTTGTACTTTTTCTGTGATTTACTTGAGCGTTTATTTTTTTTGTTTTCATTTGTGCTTTGCATTACTCTTTTTTCTTTTTAAAAAGTACCCGCTTCACCCTTTTTACGTTCAACTAAGCCACATTCCTTTATTCTTTCAAGGCTTTTTGTGAGCGCTCTTTCTAGATTTGTCCTTGTTTCTATCATATTATATCATATTAGCTTTCGAGAATATCATATCTGCATTATTATTTCAACAATGTAATATATTATGTTTTATTGCACGAAAAGTTCCTTATCAGTTCATTGCTACTAGAACTGCTTTTGTATTTATGATGTTTTTGTTGCTTCGTTTGACGTAAAATAAATTAATGTTATTCTGATCCTGCTTCCGACCATCGCAGTTCAAGTTTCAGCACCACCCTGCCACAATATGAACTTGTAGAAACCTAAAAACACCAACCGGAAAACAGACGGTTCCTCAAACACGTGCGATGTTGCGCAATGCTTTAAAGCTGCTTTGTCGCATGACGCACTCATTGTGGTGCTTATTGTAAAGTATATGTCGGGGAAGTCCTGACGAAAAACAAATAAATTGCGCACTATTGAAGCAGACCAGATGGTCTCAAATTTCGCATAGCTCATATTATTTTTACGTCAGTAACTAGTCAATAAAATGCAAATCTATATACAAAATATGTTTGCAAGAGCGGTTGCAACGGTGGCCAGTCTGGCTCCTGGCTCGAGCAGCAAGTGACCTTCATCTCCTTCGTCGGGCGCACATGCGCATGTACAATATGCATTGTGGCAGCTACATATAGCAGGACCCCCGTCGACAAAGGCGCCGTCTCGGCACATCTAGACGTCAACGTCATTGGGCGAGTGGTACTGCTTCAGGCGTGTGACGTGTACGATGTCGCTGGCCTCAGCGGTAGATGAAGACGACGAGGCAGCTGGAGCGATTTCATAAGTGACGGGTGTCACCACTCGAAGCACTCTGTATGGCCCTGTGTACCGAGAGAGCAGTTTGTAAGACAGGCCAACGTGCCTGGTCGCAGACCACAGGAAAACCAACGAACTGGGCGAAAAGTGCACATCGCCGTGTCGTTGATCATACCAAAGCCGTTGGTTTTCTTGGGGGGTCAGAAGGTGAGCGCGAGTAGCTTCGCGTGCGCGAGCACCCCGTATCATGGTGTCCATGGCATATTGTTACGGCGTCATCAATGGGCAACCGATGGATAGTAGTGGCGACAGACTACTTGACCCGGTATGCCGAGACAGCCTCTCTCACCAGGGGCACGGCTATAGAAGTAGCTGAATTTTTCGTCACTAACATTGTACTACGACATGGTGCCCCAAAGGTGGTTATCACGGATCGAGGAACTGCATTCACAGCCAATCTGACGCAGTCCATTATGAAACTTACCCAGCACCTCCACCAGAATTGTTACGTACAATCCAAATGGTGTACGAATTACTGTTTATTGGGTCGAATTTGTGCCCGAAAAGTAGCGGCGTCTCTAACAGGCGATCAGCAAAAAGGGATCAATCTCCGAGAGAAAAATCCTCGAGCGGTGGCCCACTTCTTTTTCATCAAAATCCCGTGCTGAGGAAGCGCGCGCCGTCACGGCCTTTTCTTGTTTGATCATCAAGCCGCTGATCTCTTGGGGGGCGCACGAACTAGCGCGCGTAGTTTGAATACTGCGTTCGCCTTGCGTCATTATTCTGTGGTCGGAGCTCCGGGCAACGGAGTGACTGTACCGAGGGGCAATTGGGTTCGCGCACAAACAACAAAAAATGGGGCGCAACGAGCTGTGCATTGCGCGAAAAATTGTACACAAATATCACGTATGATAGAGTGAGGTCCCCGTTAGAGTAATCTGAGAAAGCGTACTTTAAGGCATGTTGGTTAGGGTTCAGTTCAGATGCTCCGTGAGGCCAAGTGCTTGTGAATAGTACGATGTAGTGAGCTTGTGGCACCATTCACATTAGCGTAGGACGTACGCTATGACTCTCGATGGAAGTGTGCGGCTTCGGTCAAGTAGGTGGCGTGGAGCACCACGTTGCAAGATCACGTCACGTAGAAGAAAATTGTTAACGTCTGTGGTGCAACTTTTTGGAAGGGCGCGTGTGATGGCGTAGCGTGTGATGTAGTCTGTGGCCACAGCTATTTACCTGTTGGCTGCAGAATACCGCGAAAATGGCTGAGTATGTCAAAGCCGATGCGAAAGAATGGTTCAGAAGAAATATCGAGTGGTTGAAGGCGGCCGGACGGAAGCGTCGACGATGTTTAGCGGCACTGATATTCCCCATAGGCAGCGACGTATCTTCTGACGGAGCGTATTCACCGCCGTCCGTATCGCGTGTACGCATCGGAGTGCCAGATCATTCATTTAGAAGTGAAAAAGATGTTAACTAAATGAATTATTGAGCCCCCATCTAGCCCATGAGCGCCGCACGTCGTCCTGGTCAAAAAGAACAACACATGGCGTTTCTGCATCGATTGCCAGCACCTAAATTGAATTACAAAAAGGACGTTAATCTTTTGCCTTGTATTGATGACGCTCTTGATTGTCTTCATGGTGCATGCTACTTTTCTTCCATTGACCTTCGCTCTGGTTTTTGGCAGATTGCCGTGGACGACAAAAACCAAGAAAAGACTGCCTTCGTCACTTTCAATGGCCTGTACCAATTCAAGGTTATGCCCTTCGGTCTATGGAACGCCCAATCACCTTCGAACGTACGATGGACTCTCTGCTACATGGGTTCAAATGGTCAACATGCCTGTGTTACCTAGATGGCATCCTCTTATTTTCACCTACATTTGAGACCCACTTTGAGAGCCTGTCGGCCATTTATGACGTTTTCCGCAATACTGACCTCCAGTTGAACTCCCCGAGTTGGCACATCTATCGCTGACAGAATACAGTGCTGAACCAGCTATTCGATGCTTGTGGTGTGCGGCCGGACCCTGAGAAAATTCGTGCCGTCACGAGTTTCCCAGTACTCCGATCCGCCAAAGATGTCCGGAGCTTTGTCGAATTCTGTTCCTACTTCAGGTGGTTCGTCAAAAATTTTGCGGCAATCGCCCAACAACTTAGCGATCTTCTGAAGAAACGCGTGCCACTTTCGTTGGGGTCCACTCAAGCTGCCACTTTCTTTTGCCTCATCAAACTTTCGACGACGCTTCCTATCTTGGCCCGCTTTGACCCATCCGCCCAAACTGAGGTCCAAACGGATCCCAGTGAACAAGGTATCGGAGCCGTCCTTGCCGAGTGCCTACCTGGACATGACCGAGTTATCGCCTATGCTAGCCCCATTCTTTGTACCTGCAGAGTTTTAATATTCGATCACAGAGCGAGAATGCCTTGCTCTTGTCTTGGCGGTGCCAAATTTTCCTTCATATTTATATGACAATCACTTCTCCGTCGTCACCGACCATCACGCGCTCTGCTGGCTTTAATTTTTAAGAGACCCCACAGGTCGACTTGGTCTATGGGCTCTCTGACTGCAAGAATACACTTCAGTTGTGACCACGACCTACTGTACTCCTGACCTGCTTATCTGGCGGCGGTCTACGAAGCTGCCTGCGCCGACTCAGATTCCGAACTTCACCGCCTAGGGGAGCTCGAGATACCCCAGCTGAGCACCGGTGGATGCAAGGAAAATGCATAGGTTGCCGCCAGTTAGAGAAGAGTTTCATTACGCATTGAGTAATTGTGGCGGCTATCTTGAATATTTTATTTTATGTAACTTTATTATTATTCTTTTGCATTTTAGTAGACATTTCAATGCACGATTTTTCAAATAGAATCACAAATCTCGAACAAACACATGTATCATCGTGCAAAACAAGACAGAACGATGGCGAAGACAGGTTGTAAAAAGCGCTGGCCGCCAAATGTTTATTTAACTCATGATACCGGCTATATGTGTATACAACGGTAGACTTAGTGCCGTTGGAGTACACTAAGCTGGGTTGCATTTACTGTCTGAAGAAGAAAGGGCAAGGACTATGACATTTGACAGTGTCCGCGGCGTCTGGCACGCATAGAAAACAACCAAATACAAATAATTTTGCGCATAAGTACCTTCGTCTCAAATGACAAATGTAGATCACACGTACATGAATAATCAATGAAAGACACCCTGCAACTGTTCTGAAACAAAAACAGCACTTAAAATTGCTTATTCAACACTAACTCTTCACGCAATGAGTGTGTATCACTACCTAGTTGCATAACCACATGTAGTGACATGGTTTCCATATGTACACTCTTGTCATCTTTCCTTTTTTGCTAATAAACAGTTGTGAGTAGAGCGTGTCGTCGTTCATTTTCTTGAGGTTGTCGGTTTATTTATTTTTTGCGCTAAAATGCATTTGAGACTGTCATGCACCACCAAGCAGCCCAGCAACTCACTCTTTTGAAGACACGTAGTTTTTTACAACACAGAAATCACCTTGATTCATTTTCACGGATCTCAGTCACTGGAAACTCATGAAAAGTGTCATCAGGAGTCTTCACTTGCCTTGATTCGCAGAAAGCCACGCAGCTCAGCACCATCGTGATGGTTAATTTGCACCAAGAAACCTCGCTTCGCTGGTGTACAAACTGCACCAACCTGCACGCTTCTGTCGCCGCTCGGCACGGTAGCAAAAGATCGTCATTGTACTTTTAAGTTTATTCAAAAACAGGCTTTTGTTTATTTTAATCATCCAGAGTGTATGTACGCTTAAACATTGCTGCTTTTCTGCCAGCTTCGCGTCAGAAAACGGCACATGTTTTGGCCGCCAGCAACCGGTGCAGATGAGGTAAGTTGCAGTGCCACAGGGCGCATAGCGGCAGGCGCCAATACCATAAAGGGCGTGCTCGCGCTTGGCTTGCTGGGCAGCTCAGTAAAATACAGTAGGTCATGGTTGGGACATACAAGTCTGAACGCCTGCATTAGGACGGCGATTGCCTTCCTCGCTATCCTGTTGGCGAATCGGCTGCAGTATCTGACAACGACGCCTGCGTGTGCTCTGTTTCCCAGCTGACCCACATAGTCAACGAGCAACGCCGTGATGCAGTCTTGCGGGCTATCATCGAGCACCTCGACTCTTCTCCATCGAACCAATCTTATCAGTCGTTCAAACTCCAGAATGGTACGTTATAGCTGCATAACTTCCATCCAGACGGTCCATCTGTGCTGCTTGCTATACCCCGCACCTCCACCAAATATGCTACGTGAGTGACGAGTCAATATGTTCCAAATATATTTATAAAATATGATTGCAAGAGTAGTTGCAACGCTGGCCAGTCTGGCTCCGAGCTTTAGCAGCCAGCGATTTTCAACCTCTTCGTCGGGAGCACATGTGCATTGAAAATATGCATTGAGGCAGCCAACACTTAGCGACATTGTTGCACTTTTTTAGTTAGTAGGCTAGACGTATAAGTCTTCACAGTGTAAGTTCAGTATTGTCCTGAATTTTGGAAACTTATTCCGAGTGAATATCATTAACTAATAAGAAAAACATATATATTGTCGCGGGTTATAAATGACAGGGGGTTTATTTAAAAACACGGACAGTAGGACTTGTAGAGACGCTCTCAGAGAAGGCCGCTAAGATTGTCGTCTTCTTCACTCTGCTGCGCTGCGCCTCTCGAGCAAATCCGCGTTCTTCGTTGTCGTCGCTATTTCGCCGCTAAATGCAGCTATGCACGCGGCATTACCCTCCCGCCAGAGTGAGCGTCGTCCCGACGCCCAACAGGTAGAGATGCGGCCATCGAGTGTTTACATCACTGAGAGTGGTAAAGTTTCATGCGGACCACGTGCACTGTCTCAGGCAGATGCTGGCGACGTTTTGAACAGGAGGAGGCGTCGGGCACGACTTCGTACGTCACGTCGCTAAGACGACGCAGAACCTTGTAGGGTCCGAAGTATCGGCGTAGAAGTTTCTCTGAGAGGCCTCGTCGTCGTACAGAAAACCAAACCCAGACTTTCTCCTGGTTGATAAATGACGAATCGATGGCGAAGGTTGTACCATTGGGCGTCAAGTTGCTGCTGGTTCATAATTCTGACGCGGGCAAGCTGCCTTGCTTCTTCGGCGCGCTCAGTGAAGTCTGCGGCGTCTGTCTCTGAATCATTGCAATCATAAGGCAGCATGGCATCAAGCATTGTCGTAACTTCTCTGCCATGAATTAGTGCGAACGACGTCATTTTTGTTGTTTCCTGGCGCGCCGTATTATACGCAAGTGTGTTGTACGGCAATATTCGGTCCCAATTCTTGTGTTCTACGTCGACGTACATGCAAAGCATGTCAGCGATTGTCTTGTTAAGTCTTTCTGTAAGCCCATTAGTTTGTGGGTGGTAAGCTGTCGGCTTCCTATGCGCTGTGCCACTGAGCGTAAGCACAGTGCGCAAAATCTCGGCTGTAAACGCGGTACCTTTGTCTGTTATGACGACAGCTGGAGCACCATGTCTAAGAACAATGTTCTCAATGAAGAACTGGGCCGCTTCAGCTGCAGTGCCACTCGCGATTGCCTTGGTCTCCGCGTATCGGGTGAGGTAGTCCGTCGCCACTCTAACCCATTTGTTGCCGCTGTCCGATGTTGGGAATGGGCCCAGCAGATCCATTCCGATTTGAGAAAACGGGGTTTCTGGCACGGGCACAGGATGTAATAGCCCAGCGGGTTTGACAGGTGGTACTTTGCGCCGCTGACAGTCAATGCATGTTCGGACGTAATGTTTAACCTCTGCTGCGATTCTTGGCCAGTAATATTTTTCTTTGATGCGTGTAAGTGTTCTTGTGAAACCGAGGTGGCCCGCAGTAGCTTCGTCATGGCAGGCTTGTAAGATTTCGCTGCGGAGAGCTCCAGGAACTACCAGCAGATAAATTCTACCTGTTGATGAAAAGTTCTTTTTGTACAGAATTACGTCCCGTAAACAGAATGACGATAAGTTCTTCGAAAACACTCTTGGTGCATTGGCGGCTCGTCCGTTCAAGAATTCTATAAGCGAGTTGAGCTCCCGATCATCTTGTTCTTGCCGAGAAACGATAGCTGCATCAACAACTCCTAAAAAACCTGGGAAATCATCATCCTCTATAGCCGGTGATTCAATTGGTGACCTTGACAAACAGTCGGCGTCTAAGTGTTACTTTCCAGACTTGTAAACTACGGCAATGTCGTACCAGTGTCGCGGGTTATAAATGACAGGGGGTTCATTTAAAAACACGGACAGTGGGACTTGTAGAGACGCTCTCAGAGAAGGCCGCTAAGATTGTCGTCTTCTTCACTCTGCTGCGCTGCGCCTCTCGAGCAAATCCGCGTTCTTCGTTGTCGTCGCTATTTCGCCGCTAAATGCAGCTATGCACGTGGCAATATGAAACCTTCAATTATACTGTTGGAACGTACTGCGAGGCTGAGCTGAGCGAGCAGTTCGCGCTAGCGAAATGAACCACACGCGTCACGAAACACTCTACATTTATTTTCCTCGAAGTGCACGAAGAAACGTCAGGTGACTCTTCGTGCTTGCGCTCTTGACAATCGCGCTCAAAAGAACCTTTTCGCGGTGCTACAACACCCCGCCCGCCTAGAAAAGGGGTGAACACCAACTTGCACATCGTAGGTTCAGGTTCAGTCGCACCAGAGGTCTTGTGCCTCGTCCACTCCGCGTGAACCTTTCGAAGAATGGTTGCGCTGGTTCATTCTGGTCTGCTAGTAGTCTTTCTGGCTGCGTAACTCGGGATGGTGCACGCGCTTCAATGTTGCTATCCACGTGCGCTGGTTTTACGCGGTCAAGCGAAACCACTTCATGACGGCCCTGTCGGTCGATCGTGATGTGTTTTTTTTCTCGTTTCACCACCTTGAATGGCCCATCATTACGGGGCTAGAGTGGACACCGTACAGCATCATGCTTCACGAACACTTGAGAATAGGAAGAGATATCACTGGGGACGTGGACAGGCCATAGTGCTGGCAGGCGTGGAGGGCCATGGCGCAGCTTGTTCATAATGCCCCGCATTCGCAAGGCGTACTCGCTGTTGGTCTGAGCGTTTGCGTTTTTACTGTCGGTGACGAACTGCCCCGGAAGGCGAAGTGTTCTGCTGTATACGAGTTCAGCCGAGCAGCAGCCAATGTCCGCTTTCAGAGCCGTCCTTATTCCCAATAAAACCAGAGGTATAGCCTCAGCCTCGACGCAACTGTGACTTGAATTTGCCGCCAGGCTAGTCTTCAGTTGGCGATGGAGCCTTTCCACCATACCATTGCTGATAGGATGGTAGGCCGTTGTCCGGATGCGCTGGATGCCTAGGAACTGCGTGATGTTCCCGAATAGAGCCGACTCGAATTGCGTTCCGCGATCTCTAGTCACGGTTGATGGAACCGCAAATCGCGTTACCCAGAGGCACATGAAAGCGTGAGCAACCGTGTCGGCAGCAATATCTGGGTTGTGGACGGCCTCCGGTCATCGTGTGAAGCGATGGACGCAAGATAGCAAGTAGGTTTGCCCTTGACGAAAAGGCAATGGTTCCACAATGTCCAAATGCACATGAGAAAATTAAGTGTCCGGTTCGGGGAAAGATCCTAAGGGGGTTAAAGTATGGCGCTACACTTTGGAGCGCTGTCAGGACAGGCACTACCGAGACTAACGTCGACCATGCCGGTTTATTTCGGGCTACACGAACCAAGCTGTGCAGAGCCGCTGAGTGGCTCTGATTCTCAGATGAGAGAGGCCACGCAGCGATTCATAAATGTTGCGGTGAAGATCCGTGGGCATGAACGATCTGGCCTTCCGAGTCGACATGTCACAACATACAGGTCCTATCGGTCCATCCACCCATTGCCGCTTCAAGGTGGTGGTTGTGGACTTCAGTACGTGCTTTAACTTGAGATCTCTGAGTTGAGCCGTCGTTAGTGTGGTGAAGTCAACGCCGCTTGATAGGCTGATGGTGCTTACTGGGCTACGTGAAAAGGCACCTGCCGCTGCATTGTCCTTCCCGCTGACATGGCGTATATCCGTCGTGAATTCTGCGATGTAAGACAATTGGCGGAGCTCTCGTGCCACGTGTGCACCCGTATCTGAGTTGACCGCGCGCAATGCGTAAGTCAGTGGCTTGTGATCTGTGACCACAAAAATTCTCGACCTTCTACCTAGTGGCGCAAGTGTCATATAGGCGCGTATTAGGCCAGGAGCTCCCAACTAAAGGTGCTGTATTGGCGCTTGGCCAGGCTGTATTTTCTGGAGAAGGAAATGGGGTTCCACATTCCGCTAGTCTTTTGCTGCAGTACGGCTACAATAGCTGCGTCTGAGGCGTCCACCATTACGCATTGCAGTACACCACGTTGTCGGTATGCGAGCAGGGCAGCACTCGCGAGAGACTCTTTAATATGCCGAAACGCCTCTACCGCATTGTCGTTCCACTAAATGTCGCTCGCGTTAGTTACTGGAGCTGCTAGTAGGCTGTGCAGTGGGTGAAGGATGTGGGCGCACTTCGGAACGATCCTCCGGTAGAAGTTCACGAGCCCTAGGAACTCTAGGAGCTGACGGATGGATTTTGGCTGAGGAAACAACCGTACTGCTGTGACCTTGTCCGGGTGTGGTTGCACTCTCGCGCTTGAAATGCTGTGGCAAAAAAATGGTAGCGATGGTACCCCGAACATGCACTTGACCATGTTGATAACGATGCCATGTTCTGCCAGTCGCTGTAGCACGCAGCGTAGATGGCTCTCGTGCTATTCGGGCGTGCGGCGAGCAATCAGCAAGTTATCCAGGCAAACCTTGCAGAAGTCCAGGCCCCGGACAACGCCATCCATGAGCCGTTGGAAAGTTTGGCCAGCATTCCGTAAGCCGAAAGGCATCCGTAGAAGTTAAAACCTTTCGAATGGCGTTGCTATTGCGGACTTGAAAACATCCTCTGGTGCTACGGGACTCTGATGGTATGTTCTAACGAGATCTGTTTTTGAGGAGGCGTTCGTGCCATGCAGACAGGAGCTGAGGTCGTGGACGTGCGGCACTTGTTAAGGCTTTGGCACTGTTACACGGTTTAGTGCCCTATGATCTCCGCTAGGACGCCAATCACCACCTGTTGATTTGGGTACCATGTGAACAGGCGACTCATTCAGGCTGGATGAAGGGCGTACTATGCCGAGTTCCATCATGTGCGAGAAAACCTGCCGGGCTAGCCATAGCTTCTCGGGCGAAAGCCGCCGTGAGCGCGCGTAGACTGGTGGTCCTGGGGTTTCTATGTGATGCTGAACAGCACGTTTTACTTCGGTGAATGCATGCTTCTGTTGTGTCAGCTCTGGGAACTCTTTTACTATGGCGGTGAAGCGCGATTCGACAGAGGGACGGAGTAAACGGGCTGAGCGAAGGACGCAAACACGGCTTGCCTTGAACCGCTGCACGACATACAGGATCCTGAAGCCGTTTGTTTCGAACATCAACCATAAGGCCAAAGTATTGCAGAAAGTCAGCGCCCAATATAGCGAATAAACATCTGCGGCTATGAACACCCATTTCAACGTTCTGTTGAAACATAAGCTCAGTGAGAGTGAACGATGTCCGTATGTTCGCGTCACCGTGTTATTGACGGCTTGGAGTGGAGATGTAGTAGGGTTCTTCCTTTCGGTTTGTTACGCGTGTATCACGCTCACCTCAGTCTAAAAAGCTATTATTATTATTATTATTATTATGCTTATTATTATTATTATTATTATAATTATAATTTTATTATTATTACTATTACTATTATTAAAAAAGCTGTTAACACTGCTGTGGCTTGTTTGCTCAGTGTAGACACGGTGGTCAAATCGTATGCAGAGATCAAGCACAAATAATCTTGTTTTCAGCATTAGAAGCAGGTTCGAACGAATCAAGCGAGTTATGCGTGAACAAAGGTTTTCTCTTTTGCAACTTCTCCAGAGGCTCATTCTCACAATGTCATAGTTATAGGTTTATTCAACAGTGAATTTTTGTTAAGAAGTCATAATATTACACAATGAAGTACTTACAAAAGGATAGGCGATGCCACTGCACGCTACCACTACAGACGACTTGTACATGGCGTAAGCTGGAGGACACTTCACCACGTTCTCCTTGATCTGAGCGGACAGAAATACCATGCGATAATAAATAAACTAGTTACAGTACCTACCAAACACTAATATATCGATTCATTTGGCGTAGGGTGCGAAAAGCGCACCATTATTATGAGAGGCACCGTAGTGGAGAGCTGCGGAAAGTTACGTTGCCCTCCTAGGATTCTTTAACGCACACCTAAATCTGAGCACACGGAACTCAAACATTAATGCCTCCATCAGAATACAACCACTACGGCCGGGATTTGATTCCGCTGCCTGTGGGTGAGCATTCAAGCACCATAGCTACTTGACAACCATTGTGAGTCAGCTACGAAATTCCGCATATTTTACTAAATATTATTGTTGTATTATGCACGAGCTCTTCTACCTGAAGATTTAGTTTTTATTCCAGGACGTTAGCCCTTAAGAACATGAGATAATGAACAAAACAAGCATCAGAACGTACATAGCATTAGCCCTGTTTCATGACAAAGAGGCCCTGCTATACTTCAAAGTGAAGTTTGTTGATGTGCTTGTTGAAAGACCAAACAAAATAAAACTGGCACAGTTTGCACTGAGTGTCGTATAGCTTGGAAAAATCTAAGCTGAACGATTCTGAACTTCAATATGAAAGCTTGCAGGTTGTTTTTAGGTGCTAGTTATGTGCTGATCGGTTGTTACTAAATGGCTTATGGGCTTTTGCCTTGTGGAGGTAGGTAGTTACTAGGTTGCTCCCACGTTTTTGGGGCGAAGCTTCTTATGGCGTGGCTTATGCGTCCCTCGTTGTAGTGCTTAACTACCGGTGGCACATACCCGAAAGAGTGATCCTTAGAATGTGCGCTGGATGGCGGCACTTATACGTGATGAATACACGATGAAAAGATGTGGCATGGCTGTACTTGGAGTGTTCACTAGACAGACAGACGGATGGACATACAGATGAATGGACAAACTGATGGACGCAAGAACGGACAGACGAAGGGGCGGACGATCGAACAGACGCATGGGCGGACGGACAGACAGATGAACGAACGAACGGATGAAAGAACAGACGTATAGACGGACGCATGGGCTGACGCACCAATGGTCACACGGATGAATGGACACACGGACAGACGCATGGACGGACGGAAGCAAGAAAAATTGGATGGGCTAAAGCACGGACGAACTTACGACTGCTTCGCAACACCAATCATCAATCACTCCGTCGATAGGCACTCATTTTTTTATACTTCAGTCTGGCAATGCTAGGTCGCTTCTGGGCTGTTTTTAGGACAGTGCTAGACTTCAAAAACGTGATGCAAAGTTATTGATTGGTACGTTCCTTGTCATAGCCAGGCTTAGGTAATTGATGCTATGTTATTTCTCTCAAGTTAATAGGCTCTTAGCTACATGGTTCTAGTTAGCTTTTATGTAGCTGCTAGGGGCGAGACATGTTGTTCTTGAGGTTGCTAATGGGTCATTTCCAGGCTTTATCTGCTTGTTCTGATGTTTTTCTTACGTTATTGGCTGTTTTGCTACACTTCAGAATCACCCAGCTTCGTTTTTCAAGCCTTTAACACACTAGTGCAAGGTTCACCATTTTTTAAATTAACTTCCCCCTCTAGTTCTCTGGGTTTTTCTTCTTTATATTTATTGCGTGCTATTCCTCGGCTTCACGTATTTCACGTTCACCGAAAAGAGTTTTTGTTTAGCACTCCCACCTGAAGTACTGAGTAGTAGCACATCCCCAGTTCTTGTGGCGAGTACCAACCCGAGAAGAGTCCTGCTTGTCCGAACACGGGTTACACATAGCTCGAAGAGCTTGTCTATGAAGCTCAATGTAACTTTCTGTACCTGCGTAAGGCTCCCTGTAATCAGCTTGACTGTCAGCTATCTGCGCTGAATGCTGAGTTGGAAACTTTGTGACACGCGAGCAGGTGGCAGAAGGCCACGATTCTATTCGGGACCATTAAGACACCAGCAAACGCCGTGGTCCAGCTCAAACCCCACAGACGACGTTGTCAATCTCGGTGGAGCTGCGGCTAAAGTTTCGGTCACTAACTACAAAGTTGCGGATTTGATTCCAGCTATAGCGGTCGCATTTCTATGGAAGAGAAATGATAAAAGCCCTGGCCAGGGCACTTAGCACTACATGGCCAAGTTATTGCAGTCCTTGACTACGGCATTGCTGATATTGCCATAATAGTGTTAGGAGACAAAATGACATGAATTCTTATTATTACAGGAAAAGCTCGAATTTCCCACGTCGTTTTCATGGCGAAACCAGCAGCATCAGAAGAAGACATCGCTCTACCAACTTCTGAAGAATTTGCAAAACATCAAAGTGACTATGGTGCGACACTACCGGAGTTAAAAATTTTATGCCTTGATGGCAGTTTTGTTCTGAGGAGGCGTTTTAGGACATCTTTTGATATCGCGTACGCCGGAACATAAGCTTAGAAGTTTTATGCATAGCTGGTAGTTTCTCTCATGAAGAGACGTGGACGTTTTAGAACATGCCTTGATATCGAGTACTCCAGAACATAATCTTATCGCTTGCCCATTCTGCTATACTCACGAAAGCAAGCACATATTTTACGCAAGAAAAGTTTATTTCAACGTGTTGCAGGGGTGGCACTGTTAACCAGAAACCATCACTAACAGCTCAGTGTACAAAATTCTCCACTCACGTTATAAATGACGAAATCGGCGTAGTTCTTTACTACGGTGGACATACTGCGCCTTCGCTCCTCTAGCATCTCAGCAGCCTTTTTCAGTGGGTCATTCGCGCTCGTATTGCCCAACAGGCTCTTGATGGCATGGTTTTTGAAATCCTGCACCAAATTGAAATAGAGTTTTTTGTTGGCAACCAAAATATTCGAAAGATTGGAGCAGCTTACCTTGATTTGAGGTAATTAGGGCAGAAAGCGTGCAATAACTGTGAGTCAGTAAAGTAAAATTGCCACTTTTTTAGAAAAATGGTCGCCTGCCTTGTCCTTCCAACTCTGTTCTCGACTGTGTTCCACAATTTGAAGACGATCATACCATCATAGGAGAAGAGTGAAGGAAGGTATTCTGTCAACAACATGGTCTCCGAGAAGGCAGGCGTGCAGCGTGTTTCTCTCTGGCTCTCCCAATTACCGCTCCCCCAGCAAAACAAACTAGTATCGCGAAGATGGTGGATTCCGGCGGCGGTGGAGACCATGGAAGACAGCAGAGCACACGGTTTTCCAGCGTGCACATGTTTTTCTGTGCACTAGCTATAAACACCGCTAGAATCTTTTGGATGATTTGAAGGAAAGTAACTTTTGCTATTACTGCATTTATTTTGGTACAATTTACGAAGAAAAGCACGGCAACTGCTGTATTTCTCTAATAGGTAATTGTAAGAAAATATCAATTCGTCTGTGGCAGTAACACTTTTTGAACAGAGTTTGTTATGTCTCGTTAAATACCTTGATTTGAGAATTATAGAGACCTTCTGACCGATTATCTGACTAACATATCGCGTACTGATAGTTATCAGGTGGTCGACCAAAGTACAGTACGCCTTCGATGACTGAGTGCCTGGTCATTTCATTGAATAATGGTTCGTGAGATGTAATTTTGCCGTAATACTGTAGAAGGCTTCAATTAGTTGACCAACATTCACTCCCCACTTCTTTCACAGTGGAGCACCTGAGTAGTCAGTGTCATCTTTTACCTCTTACAAATTTTTATTACGTTTGGGTATCACAATGGCAATACAAAGAAATGACCTGCTCTGAAGAACATAACCATTTACAGACCTACTTTTCGTAACATCGAATACTGGTGCACAACGTGAGACATAGAATTAAACGTTGACAAAACAGTGCTCATGAATATAGCGCGAACCACAAACCCTAGTGTGTTTACCTACAATGTCCTTAGTTCATCCATTCAATGAGTAACGCAATATAGGCATTTCGGGATGACGATTTCAAGTGTCATGACGTGGTGGGTAAACTATTTATCAATCTGTAATACTTGCTTTCGAAAATTGTGCTTTTTAAAAAAGCAGCCCGTAAGGACTACTCTGAATGTTAAACTTCAAGTGTATAATTGTATTATTACACATAAACTTTATGGAGTAGGCATTCACGGTATAGGATCTCCACACAAAAAAGGATATAGAGAGAAAAATCTTGCGAAGCGCTAAAAAGAAAGCCATCAGATTTATATTTATAAATACAAAGGCTTGATTCCTAACTCAACACCTGAAAGCTTGTAATATTCTCCCACTAGCTGCCCGCGGAAAAATCAGTCGGCGTAAGTTCTTGAGTACTGTCACAGGATCGTTACGTGGACGAAGCCAGCCGACTTCAGGTCGAAGATGAAACCGTTTATGTGGCCTAACTTGTGGCCACGCAAGAGGAAAGTAAGATTACAGCAAGGCGTACACTTGCACTGATAGCGGCGAATAGAGCGCCCGCCATCGATAAACTGACAAGCGCCGAAGCGTGTCAGTATTTATACACTTGTCATCGCATGTTCTAGCGTTATCGCTAGTGGCCACGTATTCCAGAATAATCTGTAATGTTCACGAAGTTGGTGTAATAATAAAATGGTCTAATGATCTAGCCGGTTCCTACCGCCCCGCATGTTAATATACCGTATGTCTGAATCGGCTCGGCCCTCGAGGCTACGTTTATTTCTGCCCCGGACTCTACCTATCTTAGATACTGGTGTCACTTTGGAATTGTATCTGTCCATACCATCTGTCAAAGAGTCTCCCTGGTAGTTTTTCTCGTTACTAGCTATCCTCCACCCCGAAGGGCCCGCTCGCCCCCAAAAAAACCTACTGCGCGTCCTGCAAGTCGCCAACCCACCTCGTGACCTAGCCGCCCATCAAAGTGAATTCTGTCTCGTTGAAAACCACCTCACCTATGCACCTCTCTCTTTATTTCCAACACCTAAAAGCCTTTCTCTCGACTAATCCTCCATATCTCTTGGTTTGCGTTGACAACCGCTCTTTGCAGGTTGCTATCACGCACCGGTACCTCCGGTATCGTGCACATCGCTACCTGTACCTCAGGAGAAGTGGCGCGCATGTCATCGACGCCTTTCGCCAGTGTAGTTGCTAGTCCTGCTGTATCTTCATTTAGGACATCGTTTAAACCACCTGAAATTATCACGAGGTTCTGTCTATCAGCTGTAGTTTTGAGTTTTGCGCTCGCTTGCCTTATGACTGCTTCCTGCTTGCGTCCTGGGAACACCCCTACTGCAACCCTCTTGTCACCTCTTACCCTCACTTTGATGGCTTCTGTGCATCGATATAAATTCGAGTCCCCGGCGATTATCGCATGCTGTGACTTTTCAGCTGGAGCATTCTGCACCTGGGAGTCACTTTCACCTGTGACGCCGGCTGCTTTGTCCCCTCCCAGCCCCACCACTACTTCGTTAAAGCTGGGCCTTGCGACAAATGAACCGGCTGAACGTGTTTTGTTCCAAAACTGCTTGCTCTTTCTTCTTCGCAGTTCTGGATGCCGGTTCCCTACTGTTCTCTCCGTAGGCCACTCCTCTATTTACCTCGGCTAGTGCTTCTTCGGCGGACTCAAGCTTGTCTCCCATAGCCCTCGTTTTCTCTTGCTCTGTCGCCAACGCAGTCTCGAACTCGGTGATTCTCATCAGCATATCACTTTGAGTAACCTTAATTTTCTCCATTTTTCCTCGACCTCACATTGCGTACACTTCGCGGCAGCCTCTTCTCCTTCCACTTCTACACTTGGGTTCACTTTCAAACCAACCCTACGTCCTGAACACTTCACAGTCTTTTTAACCATGTCTTTCCGACACCAATTGTTCTAAGACTTGTCTCACTCAATGATTACATAACTCGAGCCCTGCTTTACGAAAAAGAGAAAGTCTAAGCTCTACTACGAAAAATTGCGTGTTCAATGTACGTGCACCTCCCCCATGGGGTGGCAAAAGAAAAAGAGAAAAAAGAAAAACGAACAAAAAATGAAACACATACACACACAAACTAATAAATACTGGGTGACCGACCCCCGAAAAAGCCGTACAATAAAATAAGTGCTACAGGGATTTTAACTTCTGCCCTAAAAATATAAAGACAAGCTCAAAACACTCAAAACAACTTATCTGCGCAGTCGATCGGGCGCGCAAAAAACACGTTTATCTACCGTCAGTCAGTCAGCGCCACCTGTAGCCATGAAAGTGAGTGTGGCACACTCTTTATGAGCCTGTTGGTGTCACGTAGCACGTTAACTTATCATGAGCTGGCAGCTGACCAATAGTCTCTCGTATACAACCTAACGGCACCAAGTGTGCCAGTACGATACCCTTGTTAATGATTAAGAGAAAGAGGCGTATACCTAAGGGCTCGTTTTTTCGTCTTTTCACACATTACGTTTGAGATCTAACAGACGATATTGACAAGGAATGTATTGGGGGAGTAATTAGACTAATTGTAATGTAAGAGTGAAGAAAGAAAAGTGGGCGAAAAGATTACTTGCCGTGAGTAGTAACCGAACCAGCGACCTTCGAATAACGCGCTCGATGTTCTACCGCTGAGCTACCATGGCAGCTATCACCCGCCACTTTATTGGGTTTATATGTGATTTTAAACATGAGAGTGTCAGTCAGCGCCGAATCGGCGAGTGTGGCACACTCTTTATGAGCCTGTTTGGCTCATGAAGAGTGTGCTACACTCATAAAGAGTGTGCCAATCATCGGCCAACCTTCAGGTCGGCCAATGATTGTGTCGTGGTACTGGTCGTTGTTCCCTCCTTGGAGATGATTCGGCAGTTGATGTAGTATGAGAGGGTCTTGTGGGGAACTGCATCGATGTTGAGCGACTGATGAAGGGGCAGGCAGGTCTCCATCATGTCGATGTGTGTGAGGCTGGATGCGGGAGACATGGGCTGGCTCATACGCCATGGTTATTGAATAGTTACCTCTTCCTCATCTACTTCTCTTAACTACCCTGCTTGTTGCGTCACATATATGAGGCGTGTTAGAAAACAATAAGACTGTTTACAATGGCGGTCATGTGGCAACGTTGTGTCTAATGGCTTGTGATGGAACGATTTGCCTGTCTTGTCTAGTTCCTCAGTCTGACTTACGACTCTCTACAGCTAACATAGTATTTTGACAGTGGGATAAGTGAACTTATGTTCTTGTTGTGGGCTACAAAAATGGAGTATCGGGATTTAGCGTACCGATTTGCCGTAAGATTTTGTGTTAAACTTGGTCGATTACAAGGTTGACTTCTGAAACTTGGCAACAAGAGTGTCGAGAACATTGCTTATCAAGAAAGCAAGTTCTTGTCCGGCAGAATTCATTTTTTTAGAGACTGAGGAAACATTGAAGATTAGCCTCGTTTAGGGAGGCCTGCTACGTCGGAAATTGATGCAAACGTTCACAATCTGAGGACTCTGGCGAGATCAGACCTTTCTTTAACAATAAGAATGATGGCCGAAGAGTAAAGTTTATATACACCCACCTTACATCAAATCTCGCAGACAACTAAATTATGCGAAAGAATGATTCACATGAGACCAGACATTGCAGACAAGTGCATACGCTGCAACGACAATGCCCCATATTACATGGTGCCTTTATCTAGTGAAATTTTGGCCAAAAAACTCACTACTGCTGTTCATCAACCCCTCTGTTCACCTTATTCATGTCCTTGTGGCTTCTTCATTTTTCTACAACCGATACATGTCCTAAGAGGACGTCATTTCGGTATGGCGGAGCACAATAAAAAGTTTCTGACCAATCATTTAACAGCCATACGAGCTGAAGACTTCCAGCGTTGATAACAAAAGAATAAAGAAAATCTCCCGTGGCGTATAGTAGCCCGAAAGAACAGCTGTGAAGGATATTAGATTTATACTCGAAAAAACTAAAATTTCAATAAGAACAAATTCAGCCCGATTACTTTTCCAACGAACCTGGTATTTACATTATACAGACATATCCCAGTGCTCACATGCCAACGACAGCAGTGAAACACCACGCCTGATGTCTGTTTCTAGGAGTGAGTTAGTCCACTTACGTTGAGTGGTTCTCCATTTATTTCCATGAGGCCTTCGATACTTTCGAGGTTTTCGACTACCTTGTTCTGCAAATAGAGCAAATAGTGTTTTTGTACTTACCTTGAAACTGTTTTATTACTTTGGGTAAAACTTGAGCACTTGTTTCAAAAAGCAGATTAGGCTGGAACATTGTTGTTGACAACTTGTACGTAATTTCCTCTTCCCGACAGGGAATATTCATGGTTTATTTTATCTTATTTTCAACTTCTGCTGTCGGGCTTGTTGGAACATCTTAGTAGAAGATTGTGTCTAATTGTTGTCGTTTCCATTCTTTTGTGTAGTCCGACGTGTTTTGAATTACTATGCAGCCCTCTTTACCAGCAGGTTTAATGAAATTTCAGCGTTTGTCCGTAGTTTATCGTCTACCCTTCGTTAGGACTTTATAGAATGTTTTGAGATCTTTTTTTTTTCAGCTGGCAGAGACTCTTGATCAGCTACCACCTCGTAATAATTTCACGTGCTACGTGATGCCACACAGGCTCATAAAAGAGTGCGCCACAATGACCGCCATGGCTACAGATGGCGCTGACTGACACTCCCACGTTTGAAATTCACATATATACATAATAAAATGGCTGGGAGGATGGCCGCCGTAGTAGCTCAGTAGTAGAGCATCGAAGGCGTTATTCGAATGTCACAGCTTTGGTTCCTGCTCGGGGCACGTTATCTTTACACCCACACTTTGTGTTTTATATTTACCATACAATTCGGTCTTATACCTTCCCCTATACTTTCCATATATATATATATATATATATATATATATATATATATATATATATATATATACCAAAGTTTTTTGCCTGTTTGACCTACTTCATGAATCCACAATCAATATTTGTATTATTGAAGCGGCCACCGCCTGCTCCGTAACGGAGGTTCGTTGAAATGACTACTGTTTTTACTTTCTCATGAAGAACGAAAGAGTTATACATTCAAGGGTTCGCTTGCTTGGTCATCTCCCGATGTACAATACGCCGTATTCTAAATTGCTAAACACTTTTTATAAACACACAATACCAATAAAATTGATATGATAGGTAGTGTTTAACAAACCAAAACCGCCATCTGATTATGAGGTATGTTGTAGTGCAGGATTTCGTAAGTTTCGACCACCAGGGGTTATTTAACGTGCACCCAAATCTGAGCACACGGGCTTACAGCAACTTATCCTCCATCAAATGTGCAGCCACCGCAGCCGGGATTCCAACCAGCCACTTGTGAGTCAGCAGCCCACTACCTTAGCCACTAAACCACCTCGCCGGGTCGACACAATACTATTATTGTTTTATTGAGAGCATTTCATGAAGCTCATTATGCCTCTCGTGCGTGTTTTATGTCACATGAGTAAAATTGCAGGACACTAAGCCATGATAAATAGCTGAATGTACCTGTATAGTGATTTACGTTTGTACGGAAACAGCCCCATGCCTTCCAAGGTGAACATTTCCAGTCCACGGCATCAGTATAACCATATTGAGCATTGGCGCATCATAGCCATTGTTGCTTTTGCGCCATAAAACCTAACGTAACTGACATATTGAGCATAGCACTTAGCGGCATATCATTTTCAACCCGTTCGAAAAACGTACCTTGGCCTTTGAGCACTGTTGAAATCTCTGAATAATATCGTCCACTTCAGTTATCGCTGCAGTCAGGTCTTGTCCCTGTAGCAAACAAAATCAGTGTTGTGATGTGTTCAGCGTCTCTACATTCTAATATATCTTGAGAAGCAGCCAGCAGCGACGAATGCCACTTAATTATATTGAGTGGATAGTGGCGCAATGGCAGCGCATGCATAACTTGAGGCAGTGTAGCCATATTTTGTATATTAAACACTTCAACCCGTTCTTGTTGCTTACATAAAGATTTTAAAGCGATAAAAACAGCTGACGCATGTGTTCATGCTATAACTGATCACCAACTAGCTCAGCTGTGCATTATCATTTTCATGTGAACTATGTGTGTTGCCGAAGCGTGAATGGTTTGGCTAGTCGGTGTAGCAATTTTGCAATCAAGAACGAAAAAATTTAAAAATTTTTGAAAATTTATACAAACTAGTGGAGCCCATACCTGACAGAAATCGTGCTGCCAGTGGAGCACCTCCTTCGTCAGTCCTCTTTCTCTCTTCGGCGAAGTTTTTTGGCCATGATCATACACACTTACGTTACGCATTTTTTTTATCTCAGTTTGATACGACTGAAGCACAGCCAACATTCTCGCGTTTTGCTAGCTTTGTAATAAAAGTCATTCTTGCAAGTCATACGTGTGTGAAGTGTAATTTATCACTGCCGTGCTTTTTGTACAGTAAGCACCGCATCCTCCAACGCAGCTGGCAATCGACCTATTTTTGCGAGTATTCTGCGCTTCGGCCACCGCTACAATCTCTGCTTTGTTGAATATTTTAGGTAAGCAACAAAAAGCGTAAGACCAAGGAGAAAACTCTGATTAGTCGACTGAAGAGTGAGAGACAGCTCTGCACCAAACTTTTACTGTGTATGAATAGAAGAGTATTTCTCTTTTCCATTATTTGTGACTAAATGTGTACGGCAGAATTATGGGGTAGATCAGGGCCGAGCGATGTTTCGCCACAGGTAAACCAGCAGACTCTAAATTAAAGAGTGTCTTTCGACAATAACGCTGTATTACGATCTTGTAAAAATGATCGATGTTCTTTATATTGGTGATGAAATCAACATGAAAACTTATCAAGTGCCATCAGATCACAGCAACGTTCATGCTGTGATCTGATGGCACCCCACCCCTCCCCCATCAGAACGCATGAAGTTATGTTGGGAGATACTTTGGAGATTCCGCATTGGTCGATACTACGCATGCATAATAACGACCTGTGATCTAAATGTCAAGAGGTAAGGGTGATAGATTGATTTGTCTATTACTAAACATCAGAGATGGTAGAAAAAACTTGTAAACGCATATGCTGAAGTTGCAGCTTTTAAGAAATAAAGCTTATTATTTCTGTGGGATTACCAGTGAAGTTTTATTGCAGTTTCTACCA
Organism: Rhipicephalus annulatus; assembly: GCA_013436015.1. Lineage (NCBI taxonomy): Eukaryota > Metazoa > Arthropoda > Arachnida > Ixodida > Ixodidae > Rhipicephalus > Rhipicephalus annulatus. Next base: position 71,623 of record WOVY01000227.1, on the reverse strand, counting down.
GCATTCCTAGTACTAAACTGACATAAAACAAGCGTTAACAGTGCCAGCGTTCGAGAAAAAACATGAAACGTTTGGAAATGAAATTTTAGAGGGTCTTTTTTATATTACTTCAAATGCAACGCCTTGCTACTTAGGGGCACCAGAAGGCCTGGCATTTTGACTATAGTGAACCACCAACTCACCCAATGAGCCATTCCAACAATATATATATCAGAAATCTATCGTGTAACTTTTTACTCGAACTAACAACTTCAGTTATCATAACAACTTCAATAAATCATTACAAGTGCACCTCAGGTCTTTATAAACAAGTCAGCCTTGAGCCTTTATCACGATTATTTTAACTAAATTAGCTAATTTATAAATCATAATACAGATGCAAGGAGAGGGCAACAATTACTCTACTTAGCAGCGTAGAAGAGAATAATACAAACAGTTTAGCTAAAAAACTAAGAAAATATGAAATTTCAAATAACGCTGAGTGTTCTCGTGATGTTAGTGCTACACATTTATCCGAGGGCTGAAAGCAGAAGGAGCTCTTAGTGGCCTTCCATGAGCCGTTACGCGAAAGTGTCTATGCAGAATACTTCAGTGTGCCCTCACCAGTTTGGCCATGTCTTGTAAGGCCTTTTTCAATGCCTCCGCATTGTCGGTATTTGTGTTGATGGTACGCACCTGTAAAGAAAGTTGGAAAGAAACAAGTGATGTTTCGCAAAATATGAATGACTTATTCATGAAAGCGTGTGAAAAAATGCATTTTATTTATATGCAGTGTTCGCGAATGGTCATGATAATAAAAATTGTTACCGCATTCTATGACGACAAGATCAAAAGCTGACTAACACATAGAGTGAGTCATAATACCTTCAATTTACTGCCTAGTTTCCTGATTATGAATCCCTCATGACCTGCTCAAGCTTGGTTTCTAGATCAATATTATGTATCCGTGTTTTCAGACTTCCTACAATAGCCTGCGAAATAAAACAAACAAGAAATACCACGTGCCATGCCCGCTAACAGACCGTGATTGCAGTGCACGCTGAGCTTCCCTGGCCATCCGCCACGGTAGATAAAGCACTGGGCTGCTTACCCGCTGGTCTCAGGATAGAATTTCCGCTGCGACAGCCACATTTTCGATATAAGAGAAACTGCTTAAGGCTAGTGTGCTAAATGTAAGGTGTGTATGTTAAAAAACCCCAGGTGGTTGAAATTTCTCATCATTCGAAGCATGTCCCATGTGGTAGAGTAAAGCTGATCCAGAGGGCAGTCAGCACCTTTAACTTGAACGCTCCGACGCGTGGCCTCGGCTTGCTTGGACTGAGGTCAGCGCCACCAAGCGTTAGAAATGATATGCTTGCTTCACTTAGAGATAAATGTAGCGAACGTCGGTTTCACTAGTGAATTTCTGTTTCCAGACTGCCTGACCGGTGGGCTGAATGCCATCACTTCACATCACTTCGCATCCTGTTTTCGCCACGTTTCGCCCATGGTTACGTTATCGCGTACACCCATGGAATTCGTTTTCTGATTTCTTAATCGACAAAAAAAACATTGCGTGCAATTGCGTACGCATCCTTCGTGTTTGAATTGGCAGTTGCTGCTCAAAAGGAATCACACGTACAAAAGCAGAGCAGACGCACGCTAAAGATGTTTGTAAAATTCGCACAATAAGTCTGAAATGCAGTAGCGTTGTTCAGGTTCTGATTCAGTAGTTTTCAGACAGTGTGAATAGAACTGCTCTCGCAATAGGTGACCTGTAAAAGAGCGAGGGATTGTGGGATGCCCCATCAGCTACCGACTTTCGGTTTGTGAACAGTAGACGACGCAAACTATTTCGCCACAATCCTCAGATAATTTGGAATTCGCGCGTTCGGTCGCCCGTTTATCTTCGTCCTGATAAACCATGGTCGGTTGTTCAGCCGTTGGCTGCTCCATCTCGAGCGTGTAAGGCAAACGCAGGTATCGATTGCCACGAAATGAAGACAAAAACGAGCTGGGCCGTGACTGTGAAGAGAGCCACAATGACAGGTAGCCTTCGAGTTCGAAAACTTTCAAGCCAAAGTGTGCGAAAACCATTCTATCACTGGTATGTGTGTATTCCACACTAAAAAAAAGCTTACGCATAAATTTTCTGCGAATAATTTAATGAGAAATAAGTTGCCGCGCCGGCGCACCTAGCAAAGACAGTACGGGAACGAGTGGGCGAAACATACCTGCCATACGAGATTAGTGCCGGCCATTGCACCTATATATATGACAAAAAAAACGCGAAAGCTTGATGATTGATGTGTGAGGTTTAACATCACAAAAACACCATATGATTATGTGAGACACCTTAGTGGAGTGCTCCGTAAATTTCGACGACCTGGTTTCTTCAACTTGCCCCCATATCTGAGCACACGGGCCTACAGCATTTCCGCCTCCATCGGAAATGCAGCCGCCGCAACCGGGATTCGATCCCGTGACCTGCGGGTCAGCCGGCGAGTACCTTAGCCACTAGACCACCACGGCGGGGAACGCGGAAGCTTCACTCAAGAGTAAGTAATTACGAAGCGCTGGGCGAGTTCATTTGCGTTTATCTTGGTCAAACTGTGCGCCAGGACGGCACACAAAGGAAGAAGTGCCTTAAACATGCGCAGGGTTTCTATTATTCGGCTCCGTCTATGACTGTATTGTTTAAGTACCGCCATGTCGTGGAGCTTGACCCAAGATCAGCGTTCAAATAAGCATCTGACGTCGACTAACAAATGCATCTTATAGCACTCTGAAGGATAGAAAAAAAATATCTCAACGTGTTCAATAAGTGTTACGCTTCATGCTGATTGACTGACGATGTTGACCGAAGCAGCGATCCTGAAATGAACTCTCAGCACACTGCTACAGTCATCTCCATCCTCTGAGATTTTTAAAATGATGGCTTTTTATCTGCAATACCGTATCATACAAGAAAAACTGTTTTGTGTATCGACTGATCTGCTAGCCTAACTGACAGCACCCCCGAGCAGCATAAAAGCATTGCAGAACAGTTTAGTGCGAGAAAAAATTTTCCGGACCATTCAAGCCTTTCGTAGCTGGTCATCGTCACAGTCACGGTAGGCAAAAAAAATAAGTAAAGCACTGACAATTCACGGCGAGGTGCTTTTTTTTAAAGGAGCAGTACAAAAATGCATGCGTGACGATGTTGACCCCTGTGGTGCGTCGAACCGGAAGCCGTCATATCCCACAGTTCCCAGCAATTGCCAATTTTACCGGTCACCTATTTAGAGCGTGCCTTTTTGCTCGGTTTGCGCTGCACAAAAGATGTGGTCTTGGGGCACAACATATGAGTGGTTAACAATATCTAGGCTTTAGCGTGCCAGTACTACGACTTGAATTTGAGATAAGATGGCAGTTCAAGCTTTTATGCGATAACTACGCGCGAAAATTGCTTTATTCGCGTTGTATTCATGGGTCTTTATTGCTGAAAACATGAACAAACATTGCGGTCCATGTGAAATCTCTTGTGCAGCCTGTACCGAACAGAAAGGCATCCTCTAATTTGCGAAAACAGTTCAATTGACACCATCTGAGAGTTTTTGAATCAGAACATGAACAATGCCACCACATGTGAGATTTATTCATTGTGCAACTTTTACAAACGCCATGAACATGCGTTTGCTCTGATATTTATTTATGTGAATCTTTTCTACGAATTCAAACTCATAAGGTGAGTAAGCTGCCGCACGCAATGGTTCATTGTCGAGATAATTATAGAACAAGGAACGCCATGGGCGCGCGCGATAACGTAGCCACGACTGAAACGTGGCTAAAACAGGATGCGAAGTGAGTGCATTCGACCCGCCGGTCGGGCATACTGGAAACAGAAATTTACTATAGGAAACTAACGTGCGCTACTTCTGTTGTTAACTGCAGCAAGGATATGATATTGAACGCTTGGTGGTGCTAATCTCAGTTCAAATGAGCTTACGCCATGCAAAGGACCGGTAAAGCTAAAGCTGCTGACGGTTGTACATGACCGATGGGTGAAATGCCTGAAAGTATTGCTACTTTGCTTTTGTCATTATTTGCTACAGAAATACTTTAGTATCGTTGAAACTTAGGTGGCATCTATCTGTTGCATGTTCTCCATTGTCTGCAGCAGTCTGCGGAAGGAAAATCTCAACTGTGGTCCTTGATTTTACTGACATTCCAGCCGTTGCTGTTTCATGATGTGTGAGCCTTTCCTTAGTCAAGGTTTGTTTGAACGATAGTCATACATTTAGGAATAAGTTCCATAGTTGGTAAGGCTGTATTAGGAGCACATAGGATTCTTTGCAAATGTATATTTACAGCTAGTGCTTTTTTACTGAGCTATACTCAACTGCCGTTGTTCAGTGATAGGGATTTCTTAATTAACAGAAATGAATTTTGTGTTCTTCATTTTTTAGAGCTGTGCGTATAGCAAAATTTTGTATGCGAAACGAATTCCAATATTGAAGCTTTAGTGTGGATCAAGTACTTTTTAACATTGCTGGAATATTTTTATACATAGAAGAAAAGTTACAGACGAAAAGCTGCAAACGATTCCTCAGCATATTATTATGCGATAACAATGTGACAATGTTTTTTGGCTAGGTTGATGAAGATATGGAGGGAAGGTGCTCCCTTGTTTTATCAAAGATGAGGCGTTGCAGATCGGATTGTATTTATTGATCATATTTGGTGCAACCAATGTGGTGTCGACAGGAGTTGACATGTGAAAGGTTCCTCCCTCCCCCGGCACATCAAATTCTTTAGAGGCTCCTCTGATTTGGTGAACATTTGAGTGGATGATCTGCCCTGCAGTTGTATGTGCATAAAAAAACCTGAAATTTTAAACAGCGAGAAGGTCCGTACAATTTCTTGCGGTGCTTTTGGTCTGGAACATTAAATATAGCTTCCACCCCTGCCATGCAAGATTGAACCAGCGCTTTCGTGAGTCAGTCTGATTATGCTCGTAGCGAAGCCCACGAAGCGGTGAAGCATATTAAAATGAAGGGGAGACTGTAACGGCACAGTGCATCTCCATGTTGAACCAGCATTTGCTCGAATTAACGCGATCGCAACCATAGCTTGAAAGGCATCTTTGCTGCAAAGTGACAGTGTATTAAGGTAAAGCATTAAAAATTATGAAGGTGTCCCACTTAATAGGGCATCGACTGTTGTCTTCGGGAAGTTTTAATGGTAAAACTTTCGGTGGAAATGAATCGCCTAGCTAGTGCTATTCGAAAAATATCTGAAAGTTCAAATATTTGCACACTGTTTATTTTTTTTCTAAAAGGAAGAGCACAAATCAACAACAAACGTATTTAACTTCAATTACCAAATTGGGCAATGTTTTAATGAATTGTTCGTCTTTTCCATGCCCTGCAGTGCTGCCTGAAGCCTTTTGGAAAAGAAAGCAACACAGGTCAACTCAAAGATCAAGCTGATACTGGGAAAAAATAAACAGAGAAATCATTTTCAGCCCTACACTACTGTGCAAGCCTACTGTTCTTGCCCATGGGCACGTAAAAGTTCATGTTTTCATCCACAATGTATTTAGTTACGTAAAGAAAAGGAATACTCGAGGACCCGTCATGCAAAAACACTCCAGCCCGGTTCTTACCAAACCACACCAGGCCGGGTATTCCCAAAACCAACCAGCCCGGGTCTTGCCGAAACACATGCCAGTTCATGTCACACCAGAAAACGGCCGTATATACCAGACCGGCCGTATACGCCAGAAACCGTGTCTGAATTCTCGCTCTGGTGTGAACGGTAAAAACACAACAGACACGGTCTGGTGGATTTTTCTACTGGGTTGTCTCTTGGTGGCCCTGTTTTGAATCTTAGCAACAAGGTCATATAGTTTTGGAAAAAGCAAGCATCTGGGCGTGCTGTTGGTGATGACACTAAAAAATTCATCGTTTCGTCGAAGTACAAGCGACAGCAAAGCACGAGAAAACAGGGCAATGGTAGACGAGATGCGAACACAAATAAATGCTCAAAATACCATGTACAATTGGATGTCGTACCTAAATAAACACCGCAGTTTTATTGAAAAAAGATGAACAAAAATTTAGTCTTCACGCAGCCAACCGCAAAGATGGGTGTCTACAATCAAGAAAAAACGCGCAGAAGGCATAGTCAGATGCGCAAAGCGGACGGTGGTTGTGTGTGCATGCGTTAGACTCTAGTATATAAATCTATTCTTCCTGAGTGACTCGCAGGTAACGCTAAGGAATTTCGCGTGCGGACGCATTTTGCGAAGGGCCTTAAAATTCTAGCGAGGAACTGATGAGCTCGGAGGAACGTACGTATTTATTCTTGTTTCAGGCACACACTAACACTGCCACCTACCAGCAGAACGAGGTCAGGTTTAACCCACCGCGCAGCCCAAGGGGCACAGTCATCGGTAGATGTGCTTGCTGCCAAAACCAAATGTTCAAAAAGGCAAAATCACAAGCTTTGCAGAACACACGAAGTATTATACCGGGACTTGAGGCGAATTTTCCCTCCATTTCATCTAAAATTACATCGAAAACAAGCGAGAGATTGGCACATAATAAAACCAATTTTTTCCCAGCAGTGCTCGGCTACAAAGAAAGCTTTCACCATTTTACCTATACTCGCTAAGTAAAGCCTGCAAAATAAAAGAGGCCCCTCTAAGCCACAATCTTTGGGGGTGTTGAAAGATTGATTGATTGATATGTGGGGTTTAACGTCCCAAAACCACTCTATGATTATGAGAGACGCCGTAGTGGAGGGCTCCGGAAATTTAGGGTGTTGAAAGAAGCAGCCTCTCCAAAACCTCTCCCGGAGCAATGGCGTACAACACTGCTCAGCTCCAATTTAGAAGACCAAACCTGGGCTATGCAGCAGGCCGGGGATGCTATTGGGAGATAGGGTCTTTTATCCTCCATCCGAGTGGTTTGGCCTGTGGACCAGCATTAGCCAAATCTTGCAATAAAGTTGTTTCATTTATTCCTTTCGTCGTACTTAAAAAAAACTACATTCTGATACAGTGCTGTATCCAAGTAACGTATTGCCCACTCACTAAAAAAGTACAAACTTACACTAACTATAATTCATTAGGGTACTTTGTAGTTCGCTTGAAAACATCTAATTTTTTACTACAATCTAGTTGAAGATATTTCATAATAAAGACGGCTACAAGTGAAAAGACCAGATGAAAATTGAACGGCACGTCTGTAGACTGAAATAAGACAACACAAATTCTTCACAAAATCACTGTATTTAAATTACCTGCACAACTATATAATACCTGCATCACCGGCATTTATTGCAAGAAATGGCAGTAGGTTTATCACGTAGTATGATAGTTGATAACAGGTCTGGTAGGGATGTGCCATTATTGCAATATTTTGTCTTCTTAAGTAACGGAAATGGTGCCAAGGTGAATGAAAGTAAGTGATGCATGGAGTTTGATGCTAGTACAAAAATTACACCGCCTGAACGATATTCTTTGGTGTAAGATGACGAATTCATAATTGTATTGAGAAATACGCCTATTGCAATGTATATGAAAGCGGCTGACCCCATGTGTTCCAGCATATATTGTCCAGTATGTGGCAGTATAGTGATGAACGCTGGTATATGCACGTGCACATAACTCATTATCTCATTCTTCAATTTCTCATTCTTTTCTTGATTAATTACTTCTCCCATAGAGCGAGAAAGCTGTTTGGAGTGGCCTAGTTATGCTGGTTCTTTGTCCTGATCTTTGTCTCTCTTTATCTAAATTTATACACCCTCAAAGTTTTAAATATGCAACAACCACTTACATAAAGACCTATGAACTTGATGAAAGTAGGGGTAAAATAGTTTTAAATTGTTCTGTAATTTCGTATTGGCTACGTAATTTAATGCAACAAAACTGACAACCAAGCAATTCAGCATTATAGCTCTCATTGTATCTTAGCATGCACTGAATCGACCAAAGTTCCACAGGCATGACTCAAAAGTGAGGAGGCACTCCACAAACGCATGTCTTTGACTAACCACTAGGTATTTCAACAGCATGGGAAATGCCTCGCAGCATATATATTTAACCCTTGACTGAAGTTATATGTGTCAGGGCTCGACAATTTATCTTTTTGTGCATGTATGGTAGTTACCCCTTGACATCCAAGGCTTACATCAACTCCTAACCCGGATCCTCAAAGGGTGCAAGAGTATTGAATTATCGAACTCCAAAGTATTGAGTACCTACAACCACAAAGCTTCATGCTGAATAGGCTCTCAAACAATCAAATTTCAAATGAACAGGGCACAGTGTCTGAAGTCTTCCAAACATGCGAGTCATTGGAGAGTTGACCCCATTAGCATTTACGATATTGAACCATTGCTCATACAGGTGCTCTAACACTTAGCCTTTAAGTTTGTTTGGTATAAAACACTTGGCTTCTGAAGAACACAAAGTGAGCTTTTCAAGCATGTTAGGTAACGATTCCCTGATCTCTGTATAGCGAGACTTACATAATATACTAAGGGTGCTAGGACTCTGAACCCTTTCTACATGCATGATTTTGTTCTACTTAACACTTAACAGATGTGACTATAACTGTAACTCTGAATTTTTTGAGCACACGTTTGACCTGAAATTCAACCTACTTCCACTGTAGACCAGCCGGTCGCACAGAGAATAATACCGTCACGCATATTATGAGTTCGAAATTCCTGCAGAACGTCTGTGAATATTTATACAAATTGAGCTGCTCTGCAAGATAAATCAAGTTATATATTAAGAAATCACCATATCGGGCAGCTGAGCTTCAATAGAAGAGTTTTTTCTGTGGAGTGATCACTACATACACCTCGCATGTTATGTAATTTACATGATGTTTTCTATTCGTGCTGTTTTTGCTATAGGCCATGCTTGATAGCTATTTCAATATACATATACTTATTTGTTTAGTGGTGTTTCTCATGTACTCCTTCAAATGTTGCTTACCTAACATTCTATAATGTGTTCTAGCTGAGCCATAATCTGGCACTGAGCTTTTGCATTCAGCAACAGCCAAATAGTGAGACAATAACTGCTGCTTGAATACATTTGATGTAACTTCAGTACTCATGAGCTTGCCGCTCTGACCGAGGAACACCATTTTTTAGGTCAGTTTGACGATAACGAATTGAGAATTTGATGTTACATAATCAATTTTATTGTGCTTCCCATTTGCACATTGCTACAACAATGCTTCTGTTGCATTTTGCGTATTTTAAGAATGTGCTTGGGTGTTTATGGAATGTTCTGATGTGCCTTATGTACATTCTCTATATTATGCATTGCGAGCTACAGTGATATATGGATGGAGGCGGAAATGTTGTAGGCCCGTGGGCTCAGATTTGGGTGCACGTTAAAGAACCCCAGGTGGTCTAAATTTCCGGAGCCCTCCACTACGGCGTCTCTCATAGTTATATAGTGGTTTGGGACGTTAAACCCCACATATTGTACGTTGTGTCGGCTTTCAACCCATTCTCCCCCTATGTAATGCCCATTTGGGCCCTTAGGGTACCTAAATAAATAAATAAATAAATAAATAAATAAATAAATAAATATCAATCAATCAACAGTGATATATGGCTCATGACTAATAATCATGAGTGGTGTTTGTACGTCTCTTATCAGTTTTTTATTTAATTACACTTAATAAGAAGCATTTCATGTAAACATAATAAAAACTGTTATCCAGTTGCTATGAAAGTGACTGCTTCTTAACACAGGTGGCATATGACATTGATTTGGCTGTAATAGTCATGTAAGTGATTATTTTTTGAGATGAGTGGTTTCCTGCTAATATACTATAGTTCAATTTATTTAAATCACAATGTAGGTTTACGACTGCTCAGCCAGGATGAGTAGAAATACAAAAGTAGCCTGCAAGTATTTCAAAAGAAGAAAAACACACCCTAACAACTGAACTGCAAAATTACCATATGAAAAATTTGTCAAGTCTATCAAATCAACAAAGTTTATCAATGAGAATTGCTGTACGTATCATTTGTCAAAAATAAAACACAAAGGCATTAGTTCTTGTTTGGCGTGAAGTGAAGAATATTGGATTATGGTGTCTAGTTATTGTAACTGCTAAAAAGGACCAATATTGAACCATGGGGTTGGAAAAAGGCAGTTTTTCAGGAGAAAAATAAAGCTCAAGCCTTTTAATTTCGATCACAGTTTTGGAGTTTCTATACGTTTGATAAGTATGCATAATGGTTGTTGGCAAGTCGGTGCTACGGTATTTTTAAAAAAAAAGCTGCATGTAAACATTTCAAAAGAATCAGTATTATGAGAGTGTGATAATAGCTTAAAATTGGTCGCATAGGTTAGTATCTGCTAATCAGCCGAGCCTAAGTTATAGAATAAATCATAAGAATGTGTAAACCTGTATCTTCACCAATGTCATGAACTCATGATTTATCGGATAAATGTCACAATCAACGTTCATATTTTAGTCATGCCCGCTGAAGACTTATTTTTCTTCCAATCCTGTACATAAACATGTACATACATGCGCACACATATTTGTGTGATTGCACCTCTCTGTGGTGCAGTTGGCAAACTTTATAATGCTCCTAAAGGCCTTAAAACAACACGCACATAATATACGAAAGGTGCCAAGACTTTGAACCCTTTTGCCATAACTCGCATGTGCATATCACAGCACATCACATTAACGCACCCTTACACAGGGTGTTTAAATTAGGAAATGTCCTGAAAAAAACTAAAACCATGCTGCCTTTACACTTTTTGCAAGGAAATGCACGTATGCTCATTCGCAGTAAATGTAACCGTATGACCACCACCAACAGAACATTCTAGCATGCGTAATAAAACAGTTTAGTGCACGAAGAGCGAGAGAGCAATGAAATATGCAACTGCAAAGGCGGAAATTGCCAGGGCACTTCGTGTCAGATAAAGCGAGCTTCCTCCCACCGATTGTTAGATGGATTGCTCGTGTGTTCACTTCACCGCTTTGGCGTCATGTATACACTCTCAAAAAACATCGAGTAAAAAGGGTGCCTTTTTGTCCCACAACAATAATCGTCATCAGGCTTGCGTGCGCTTCCTTTCTTGAAAACTCGGCGCTGGACACTTTCCTATGGAGAATGCAATGTAACCCTGATAATGGGCATGTCGATTGTGACCGGAATGTACCGGGCGCGGGGCGATAGCGCAAGGGAGGAACGCAATATAGATGACGATTATTGTTGTGGGACAATAACACACCCTTTTTACTCTATCTTTTTTTAGAATGTTTGCCGAATTTGAACTCGTTTAGGTGTACAGATTGCACGTAGTAGTGCTTGCTGCGAACTTGATGTCATGCGATACCCACTTGCCTTTAAATTGCCAGTTGCAGCACGCCGAAATCACTGAAACATTTTTTGCGTTGTACATGCAGTTCGTTTAGAGGGTTTTCCACTCTTCTGAAGCGAGGTTGAATTGAACGAAGAAACTAGCGAGAACAATAATTTTGAGGAAACGGTTCCTGAAGATCAATGAAAAAGGAGGGTCTATCCACAAAGGCTCGTGGGTGGCTTTCTTTGTACTACCCATTTATGGCTGGCGATGCGATGGGGGCTCAGGTGGGGGCGTTTTTCGTAGCACCGCCTGGCGAATTCTGACATTGATAAACCTCAACTAATCACAAACATTGAACATAGATTGTACTTACTCAGTTTGTTCACAGACTTTACGAAGGCGCTTGACTCGGTATGTCTCGAAGTACTAACAAGCAAATTTAGCAAGTACGCGTACGTGGGGTGGTTTTTGAGGTAGTGGAACACTATTTATCATTATGCTTGCAAACAATAAACAGTGCATTCTGTTACTTAAACATAACAAGTGAAGTACGGCAAGATATTCCTGTTGTTATGCCCCCTATTGCTCAAAATTTCCATAATCGACCTTTGTGATAGATCACGTTTGTGATGCATCTTTGTGATAGATCAATAAATTTCAGTTATGAGTCGTCGTTTCGTTTCTGATGCTTTATTTTATAACTTATACTGACGCAAATTTTAGATGGTGCTTTTGTGCTGAAGTTATTTCGCATATTTAAAAAATAGTATACCAAGGACACATAAAATTTTGTTGTCTTATTATCATAAATTTGAAAACATCTGCGACAGATTAAGATGCTCTGTGGTGTGTACCATACTGTACTTAGTAGCAGAGGCACTACTTAAGGCTATGTAGTCTTCAACCTCTTCTCCCAATCCTGTAAGAATTTCGGACAAATAAACTTCAATTCAACAGAATTAATAGCTGTCAAAGCAGAACATAAACTATTTATTTGTTATAAGGAGGCTCCCTAGCATTGATCGTTTGTCACTGTGAGTTTATTTGTGGTTCATGTGCTGTTTAGAGGCTTGTGAAAAAAATCCCACAATTTCCCGCTAAAGGCAGCATTGTGTATATGCGAAGCAACGGGTGCTAACACCTACACTGGCAGCGACGTTGACGAGAGATGCAATGCAGGCTTGTTGGTAGCTGATCTTCAGTAAGTTTTTTTGTAGCGCACGTGAACAAAAGGAAGAAATAAAGGCACATGCTGACAGACATAGCAATGAAGGCACATGCAGACAGACAGAGTGCTCTGTCTCTGCATGTACCCTGATTTCTTCCCGGTGTTTACGTGTGCTACAGGGGAACTTACTGAAGGTGGCGTTGACGTTGGCGTTCATCGTGACGTTGCGCAGGATAAAAACCTAGCAGGCGCAAACCACGCAGTAATGGACCGGCATTCCCTACTCGAGCATGTCAGTCCCTGCTAATTACCAATGAGAAACAGAAAAAAAAACAGTTTGGGCAAACGATTGAACAGAGACCTCAGTCGTCTATTATTTAGCGCGCACACTGCGAATTTTTATAGTTGAACGACGCATAGGAAAAAGTCTCCAACCGACATTACATTGCAGGTCAAGATGCAGTGATTATATATACAGGGTGGTCAGTCAACAGTTTTGCGGCTTGAACAGTCAATTTTTTTCCATCAAGAAACTCTTTAGCAGACGTTCTCTGCGTCGTCTTCGTGAGGCGAGAGAGAGAGAGAGAGGAGGTTATGCGAAAGCGCAGTGGAGTGCGGTAGCCACTGGAGCAGCTTCGCTCATAAGACGTTACCTATCAACCTGAAGCACCGCCTTCGTCATTTTCTGCATTGTCAAGTGAGCATGACGTTGAAAAAGGCAGCAGACTCGGGATTCAAAGACATGCGTGCGTAGCGTCATCTTATGACGGCAGCATTACCATCATGTCATACTTCACTGGTAAGTGCGCGAAAAAAATCATACTTGACGGAAACGTTCAGTCATCAAAAACGACCTGCGGTTATATGTAGCACAGACCCACTGGAGCATTCCGTAATATTGCAGTTCCGCAGTACAAAGCTTATGGCTTTACATCACAATTGCGCACCGACCGTTGTGTACGTGGGGTCACATTGTGGAACATTGATGTGGGAAGCCACGTGGTTCCTACTGCGTCATTGTAACTTTACCAGAATTTTCCATTGGGACTATTCTGCACATAATCAGCAGTCTTTTTCATAACTGGCTTTTCTTGGAAGTATTACTTTTTTGTGCCAATATCCCGTTCAGTTGTGGCAGGACTTTTCTGTCGCTGGCGAGAGATGGCACTACGTGCACGTAACTGAATCGTGGCCATGCTTTCCAGCAAATCAGAAATATGAGAAGAGTAATCTGCGTCAACATCTGCTAGCTGTCGTATTGGAGAGCACATCATTATCATTTGCGGCCGCGTTAGTTGAAAATCGAAATCTATACTGTTCGCATCACGCACTCTGCTTTAAAGGCATTGTATAAATTGAGCTGAAACGTTTCCAGAGATTAGGCCACGGTTGGCGCAAAACAGTGGTTGGAAGTTTACACAAGACAGTGGTGCTAGTTTTACAATTTCACGAATAATAGAACATGAAATTGCTGCCTACGCTGTTATTGTTAGAGAAAGGAAGAAAATGACAATAATCGCTTCAGTCAGTCATGTCACTTCAGTGAAAATTTTGTACTATGTTAGTCTCAACAGTTTGTGGTATTTAGATAAGTTTGCGAGCTGCAAAGAAGCCAAAACATTTGATGGGGGGTCACCTGGGTGCTGAGGTCCGGCTCGGAAGGCGGTTTCGGAATATCCAGTGAGAACTCCAACAGTGGCCTTAGTTTTTCTCCCAGTTCCTTCAACTTGGATGCTTCAGCGCCACTGCTGCCTAAAGCAGCAGTGATGCCATCTAGCTTCTGATCAATCTCCGACATGTTGAATCCTTCCCAGAGGAAGGCCAGCTCTTTTTGGTAGCCGATCACCTGAGTCAAGTTGCGAACAAACAGCTCGCCCATTAGTCGGTAGGCACTGAGGCGGGTTTCCTCGCACTCGTCGAGGCGCGCCAGCACACGGACCGCATACTCGGGGCTCACCGCTTCAGTGGCCCACTTGATAGTATCGTAGTCTACATGGTGCCTTACCACAGACTGGAGAAACCTGTGAGCGATCACACAAAGCAAGAGAGATGAACATCCGATGCAGATTGAGCCGTGTTGCTAAAGCATGCGGTGTTAAAAAACGGCGCTTTAACAAAAAGATACAGACACATTTTTTTCAGAAAACATAAAACAACGCACCTATGAAATCGTGGGCGAATTAAAACGTTAATGTTATTTGAGCGTCTCATCCTACTGTATTGATCAGCAAATTCCATATATGCGCAGTGACTGGCTGTTCTGGGCTCAAAGCAGCATTGTTATGTCACTCCTCACAACCTCTGCAGCGCACGCCGCCCATTGACTAACTGGCAAAACGTACGTTTGACTTCCTAAAAACAAGCAATTTATACACCATTTACTGAAGGTGGTGACATAAGACTTCATTTTAGTAAGAATAACTGTAATAAGGTGTTAATATGTGAATGAGGTACTTGAATGTGGACGCGAAGATCGCGGCTTCGATACCGTCCGTGGGGGTCGCATTTCTGTGGAGATGAAATGCCAGAGCCCCGTGCAATGTGCGATTCCAGTGCCCGTTAAACAACATCAGAGGGTCAAAACTTCCGACACCCCCTACTGCGATGTTTCTCATATACTTGTCGTGGTTCTGGCACCCAAAGCCCAATATAATGGATTCCTATTGACTCCTACATTTGTAAACATCTTATTATATTACTTGGCTGACTTCTGATGGTTAGATGATGTAATAGCACAAGAGGAAGTTCCTTAAAAAGACTCCCTAACCACAGCGTCTGGACGCCGGTCATGTTTGTCTAAGCTTTGTTGTTGTTGCCGCTATCGCGGGTGTTAATCGTCCAATTTCACGTGCTTGCGTGAACCAGGTGGTGACTGCACAAATTAGCAGCCACCGTATCATTTCTTCAGCCTTAGTGCGAGTCCTTCCACGCGTCAGTTGACAATAACTATGCACGCCGTCCATGAACGCCGCCACCGATCATGACCCTTCATATTGTCGGCCCTGTTGGTTGTCAAATAAATCTTCGCTTGACATCGTTTGTGCTGTAAATATGTAGAAAGTTACGTAAAACGTATGTGGTTGTAAGCTAGCATCAGATTTTAGTGATAAAATAACAGCACATTCATAGCGAAATCTGCAAGAGCGACCTTTCAGAGCCTTTTATAAACACTCTTTGGGTAACTAACTGCGAGTAGCCCACCTGCAGAGTACGCACTACCCCACGAATAATCGTAACCTTCGTGTAGTACGGACACCTTGCGGATTGTCGTTCATTTATAGTCTCTTTCTCTTTCTTTGTTATATACACTTCAAATCGCGCAAAGCGCTAGGGGGGGGGGGAGCCCTGTAGTGCATGATCACCATCATCATTTCTTGATCACCGCGCCGCGCCTCTCGCGCAGCTGGCGCTAGCTCGAGCTGCGCGAGGATTAGAAGGAGCTGACACGCCTGGCGTGGCGGACGCTGGTAGCCGACGTGGCTCCGCCTCAGGCCTGGGAATAAATTGGCGAGATCGGCACGGCCCCATCGGCCGCCTTCGACGTCATCTCACGTGTCTCTTCTCTCGCCGCTACAGGCCGCCGTTCGCTATGCTATTCTTCGGAAAAGCGTGGAATTGCTACACACTTGCAATGAATTTTGTGGCAAATACATTTGCTGTGTCGCATGGCGATTGAAAGCTATGCGTGGAGTGTGTGTGCGCCACCGTTATTATTTACGTGAACAAAAGAAGCCTTATCAATGGGTTGGAGCTTCGCACAACCAACCAGTTACGCGATTCGCGTTGTTTGATGCCTGGTTATTTCTTTGCTGTTCTAAAGCACTTTCTTCCTTATACTATCGCAATTATTTTCCCGACATCAAGCCTGTCTAAAGCTAGCTTGCAATGGTGTCCCAAGCTCTGGCGTGACCCTGCAGTAGAATACTGGGCTGTCACGCAGGAAACCCGGCTTCAAATCCCGCTGTGTCTTTTTTGATGTTTTTTGTAGTCTTTTTTTTTCTTTGAGCGACAGTGGTTACGAACACCGGCGGTAGCAGACAACTGCGGAGCACGCGGCGCTTGTTGTGAGTATAAAATAGCTCCCGCTGTAAAATTATTTAAGAGGATACAAGAAAGGTTTACGACATTTTAATTTCTCCCGAAGTCCTGGCTCAGGTTTGCTAAGGTCACCCTTATCATTTGAAATGGTAATTCTATTCATCCTATAACATAGGACAGCTATAATGACAGTAAGCTTACCTTTTGACCTTTTTTGTAAATGCCGTTACATTGGCTGTGTGGCATGGACAATAAAAATGTTTAGTATGCCCAGCACAATCAAAGCTTTCTGAATAGGGTTTGTTGACACACCTTGAAGGTTATAAAGAATGGACTTCGAACTCCATCTTCGATGGTTACACATTCCTCGCTGCTCTTCACTTGCTTTATATGCATACATTCTATCGCTTGTTATGCAATGAAAAACTGTTTTGCACGGCAACAAGAAAGTACTGACATTGCTTTATTATGGCAACTGTAACAGTAACAACTTACTTATGAAAAATTGGCAACTGTAATTGTGACAGTACTTTCTTTAGTTTAGGTAACTGCAAATTTTACAGTGTTACTTTTTTGTTAGTAAGATCCCCATGACCGGCGGCTACTACTGCACCACAGTTCACAATATTGCAGCCTTAAAACAGTAGAGCCCACAATTCACATCCACTACTCCACATCCACTATTCAAGCAGTACAGTTCACAAAATTGCAGCATACGCTTTATCGACTCGGGGTAGAGCAATGACTGGATAATCGAAGAGTCACGTAGTTGTGACAGACAACAGATGAGAGTTCGCCTTGTGGGTTTTTTGAAAGCACATTTGAAAGATTTGAAGATAACATGTGTGGGGTTTTAGTTCACAGGGGGCTAGTTAGTTGTCAGAAATAATAAATAAGAAGAATTTTTAGCACACTTTGGTGAGTTAGACCATATCTATCTATCTATCTATCTATCTATCTATCTATCTATCTATCTGTCTATTTGTCTATCTATCTATCTATCTATCTATCTATCTATCTATCTGTCTGTTTGTCTATCTGTCTGTCTGTCTGTCTGTCTGTCTGTCTGTCTGTCTGTCTGTCTGTCTGTCTCTCTCTCTGTCTACCCCGAGTCGATACGCTTTATCGACTCGGGGTAGAGCAA
The DNA here is from genome assembly GCA_013436015.1 of Rhipicephalus annulatus. NCBI lineage: Eukaryota > Metazoa > Arthropoda > Arachnida > Ixodida > Ixodidae > Rhipicephalus > Rhipicephalus annulatus. The sequence continues at coordinate 53,944 of WOVY01000227.1, read as the reverse complement.
TGACTGGATAATCGAAGAGTCACGTAGTTGTGACAGACAACAGATGAGAGTTCGCCTTGTGGGTTTTTTGAAAGCGCATTTGAAAGATTTGAAGATAACATGTGTGGGGTTTTAGTTCACAGGGGGCTAGTTAGTTGTCAGAAATAATAAATACGAAGAATTTTTAGCACACTTTGGTGAGTTAGACCATATCTATCTATCTGTATATCTGTATCTGTATGTCTGTATCTGTATGTCTGTATCTGTATGTCTGTATCTGTATGTCTGTATGTCTGTATGTCTGTCCGTCCGTCCGTCCGTCCGTCCGTCCGTCGTCTGTCTGTCTATCTATCTATCTATCTATCTATCTATCTATCTATCTATCTATCTATCTATCTATCTATTTGTCTGTCTATCTATCTATTTATCTGTCTATCTAGCTAGCTAGCCGCCTACAACTTATAGCTCTCCTGGAAGTTCAGATAATCATATCTATACCAAACTTAATAAGCATAACGTGACTGTATGACGAGCATAACTCGCTAGTTACAATATGAAACTCATGGCATATATGTCATGAATGTCATGGTTTACTTGTCCTGGTATTGCTGATCCTGTGGTGGTTTCGTTGACGTGACTTATCGCAAAACTGGTATGGTATGACATGACTGCATGGCGAATATAAGCGAGAGGCCCTCACGCGGAAATCACGGCATGCGTGTCTTGCAAAAACATAACTACAAGCCATGCTCATGATGCGCTCGTGGTCATTTGGCTATTTTCAAATACATAAAATTTCATATTAGGTGACGTGAATGGAAGATAAAGGTTTATGACTGGGGCAAACAGAATGATTGCGACATGTCCGATGTAACAACAACACTACATGCCACGCTGATGATATGCTGGTGGTTATTTCGCTGGCTTCACATGCACCAAATTTGGTATTACGGGACGTGACTGGGTGACGATTGTATAAGACTGGTGCAAATATGCTAACGATGATATGCGTGTCATGTAAGAACACGTCAGCATACCACGCTCTCAATGAGCCGGGGGTCGCTCCGCTAGCTTCACATACACAAAATTGGGTACTATGTGACGTGAATGAACGAGAAATGTAAATAACACGCCCAATTATGACAATCAATTTATGCGTGTCATAACAAACATGACTACATGCTACATTTATAGCGCGCTCGCAGCTGTTTTGCTAGCATCACATATACCAAATTCGGCATTACTTGACGTGAATGGTCTGCGAACAAATATGCCACACTCAAACACAATTGTCATGACATGGAAGTCATGTACGGCATAATTTTCGTGCGCCTTGTAACGTTGTGCTGATTTTCAAGGAACATATTGTCGCGGGTTATAAATGACAGGGGGTTTATTTAAAAACACGGACAGTGGGACTTGTAGAGACGCTCTCAGAGAAGGCCGCTAAGATTGTCGTCTTCTTCACTCTGCTGCGCTGCGCCTCTCGAGCAAATCCGCGTTCTTCGTTGTCGTCGCTATTTCGCCGCTAAATGCAGCTATGCACGCGGCACTACCCTCCCGCCAGAGTGAGCGTCGTCCCGACGCTCAACAGGTAGGGATGCGGCCATCGAATGTTTACATCACTGAGAGTGGTAAAGCTTCATGCGGACCACGTGCACTGTCTCAGGAAGATGCTGGCGACGTTTTGAACAGGAGGAGGCGTCGGGCACGACTTCGTACGTCACGTCGCTAAGACGACGCAGAACCTTGTAGGGTCCAAAGTATCGGCGTAGAAGTTTCTCTGAGAGGCCTCGTCGTCGTACAGGAAACCAAACCCAGACTCTATCTCCTGGTTTATAAATGACGAATCGATGGCGAAGGTTGTACCGTTGGGCATCAAGTTGCTGCTGGTTAATTATTCTGACGCGGGCAAGCAGCCTTGCTTCTTCGGCGCGCTCAGTATTTCGCTGCATTTAGCGGCGAAATAGCGACGACAACGAAGAACGCGGATTTGCTCGAGAGGCGCAGCGCAGCAGAGTGAAGAAGACGACAATCTTAGCGGCCTTCTCTGGTAGGATCAGAAATGTGGCTACAAAAGCCACATTCTCAATAGTGAGTCTTGCTGTACATTTTCCCGTGGGAGTCATTATCTGGCCTCCAGCACTTCGGATATAAGGGCCAGTCCATTCCATCCTGACTTTCTTGAGTTCGTCTGCCAATCGTTCACTCATTATGGAAAAGTCTGCACCCGTATCGACTAAGGCCGTCACTTCAACGCCGTCAATCGTCACAGCGAGGTCGGCAGTCACAGTTTTTTCGGCGAAGTCTTCATCGTCGTCTCTCACGTGTTTCGGCAGCAGTGGGGGTTTATCGGCAATTCGACGGCTTGCAACCTTCCCCCCAGAGGTCGCTGCTTTCAGTTTCCCCGCCGTGGGCTGGAAGACCGACCTCTGACGGCGTCAGCAAAACTACGGCGGCTTGGTGAACCAAAGCGAGCCGGTGATGGTGACCGCGTCCGGAAGGTAGAAGAGCCTTCCCGCCTGCCAGCCTGGTCGTCGTCGATGGGGGCACGGCTTTCGTCGAACTGTCGGCGCGTAGCTGTAGGTGCACTACCGCGGTATTCAGCTCGGCGATGTGGGCAAAAACGGCAAATGTGCCCTGGCTCTCCACAGTTGTAGCAGAGTGGTCGACGATCCGCAGTGCGCCATATGTCGTTCTTCCGCATATAGGGTCACCTGACAGAACCCTGCTGAGCCCAGGCTGCCACAGGATACGGTTCGAGGTACTGCGGCGCTGGCATGGGCGTGGGTCGACGAACAGCGTCTGCATAGCTGTATCCGTTCGGCTGGTACGACACTTCTGGAGCCAATGGACGACGCACAGCGTCTGCATAGGTACACGAGCTTGGACGGTGCGGTGGAGCGGAATATTGCTGAGGAGAGGCAAACGCTTGTCGAAGTTCATGGCGAACGATTTCGGCGACGGAGGCTACCGTGGACTCCTGCTGCGGGGGCGCCTGTGACTGCAATGTGTATTTTGCGTTCTCCTTCGCGATCTCCTCACGCACGATCTGTCTAATCAGGTCGCGTAGAGCAAACTCGTCGTTTGCGGTAAGTGCGGCGGCGCCTGCAGCTGCGCCGGTGGCCGGGCGATCAGACTGTCGGTACCGTTGCTGTAGCGCACGCTCTATTGCGGTGGCCTCCCTGGTGAACTCGTCCACTGTTGTCGGCGGATTCCGCACAAGACCAACAAATAGCTGCTCTTTGACGCCCCTCATGAGATGGGTTAGCTTTCGAGCCTCGGGCATGTTGGGGTCCGCGCGGTGGCACAAGCGCACCATATCCTCAGCAAACATGGCGACGATTTCATGCAGCTGCTGGGTGCGTCCTTCAAAAAGGCGCTGTGCGTTTTCGCGTCGGTCCGCGTTACCGACGGCAAAACTCTTCCCATGTCGTCAATGTTGCCTCCTGGTTTATAAACCACGTCTTCGTGCCGTCTTCAAGGGCGAAGTATACGTGGAAGAGCTTTCCATCGAGACTCCAGTAGTTCGATTTAGCAACCCGTTCGAACTGCTCAAGCCAATCTTGCGCATCTTCGTTCGGCCGGCCATGAAATGGTTCAGGAATGCGCATATTCTGGACCGTCACCTGTGCAGGACTCCTTGCCATTTCTTGAGTAGGGGTGGTTGTCAGAAGTGTTGCTCCCTTTAAAAGGCCAAATTCTGGTTCAAGACCTTGAAGGCGACGGCTTGAGCGGTGCACAGGCGTCTCCACGCGTGGCTGTCTTGTAGGGCTGGACTCGGGGCTTCTCACAGGGGTGCTGATCATGAGGTGGTAGTACCCAGCACCTCCACCAGTGTCACGGGTTATAAATGACAGGGGGGTTTATTTAAAAACACGGACAGTGGGACTTGTAGAGACGCTCTCAGAGAAGGCCGCTAAGATTGTCGTCTTCTTCACTCTGCTGCGCTGCGCCTCTCGAGCAAATCCGCGTTCTTCGTTGTCGTCGCTATTTCGCCGCTAAATGCAGCTATGCACGCGGCAATATCAACCTTCCTCATTTGTGCTTCGCATATCGTTGATTCCCACTGCAAGTGGGATCTGCCAATTCTTTACGTTTTCATTGATACAAGAGGCAGAGTTGTAGCTTGTTTACACCAGAAGTAGTTCCCAACCTGAATTTCATTTCTTTCTAAACACACGAACCCATACACCTGTGCACGGAAGGGGGGAGAGGCAGTAAACAGTTCCTCTAGTTACCTAAGAGTTTCGGGGGACACAAAATCTGCGCCACACTCTGTGCAGGCCTCTGAAAGAACCTGCGTCTAAACATGGAAACCGTCTATGAAATGCGGCCGGATGGCCTCGAAGTTGGCCCACATCTTCGAAGTGAGACTCAAGATGCGCCGCATGATGAGTGAAAAAAGCGAGTATTCTGTGGATGAGTTTCAGGAAAACTTCACTGAGGCCTGATAGTTAGCATTCTGGGCAGATTACGGAGCTGAAAGACGACGAATACTTGTGGAGATGCTGGACCTTGCGTTTTTCACTACTGTGAAAAACCTAAAGATATGAAGTAGCTGTGATGTATGCAGATATCAGCTTAGCGTGTTCGATTGGCTTCATTCGATCATTTTTTCGCAAACCTCATCTTAACACTGACAGCCACAACTGCGCATAATGTCCAAAATTTCGCTGGCTAAAGGATACAATTCTGGATGGAAAAGCCAAGAATAGGAAGCGTCCTTGCGTTGCTGCGTAATGTCCGACATTGACTAAATTTTTCTCTCAGGGTAGTAGCACACACTAACATCAACCCTTGCGGAAAAATAAATATTGGTTCAACTAAGCACTGTAAATAGAGTATGCATATGTACAGTGCTCACGGTTCAAAGCTGAACAATTGGGGAGCAAACCCACCAGTAAATGCAGCGCCGATAGTGGGTGCTCGTGGAACTAACGGTTGCATGGAGCTTGATAATTAGAACGCAGGTACTTCGAACATACAGTGAATTCAGACACACCTGGTTCGCCCGTAGCCCTGTGAAGTTTTACGGGAAAACCTCCCAATTACTCGAGCACACGTTGGTAGTCACAAAGAATAATTTGAATTTGAAGTGTTCTTGCTTTCAACCCTCCTCGTCTAAGTGTACCCAGAAGGATTACGATACGTTCCAAAACCACAACCAATCAAATTTAGGTGCTAAGCACCAAAACAGCAGAATCTCTTTGCAAATGAGAAACAGGACGTTGCGTTGGAGCTCTCGGGCAAACTAGAAACAATACTCATGAAGTCGCGACACAAGTGCAAGCAGTTGTAAATGATTACTTTTAATTTTGACTGCCCTAACCCAGTCATAAAAGTGAACGTGTTCTGGAAAATATATGGCCTAATATATTTTGGCACTAACGTTCGCTGCTGACATCAATGTACGGCGGTACTCGTTTCTCGTGTATCACTTTCTGATCAATTATTTTGTTCGCTATTGGAACTCCATGAATCCAATTTAGAAAATCTCTTGCCATAAACGTGTACTATGGCATAGTTCACGCTACCGACTCCAGAGGCAGCTTCTTTAGGTTCTCTTGGCACGACTTTCAACCATTCTAGTGTCCGCCCAATTGTTTGAACAACACTTAATTCTAACACTTTTACAGCCCCCTTTCAGTTCGAATCAACGAGCCTTCACAGTGAAAAGAGAGGAAGAGAAGGTCCCTCCTTCCGGCCTCTAACAAAGCAGAACTCTTGGCTGGCCCCACTTCCAGAATGACATTCTGAAGCTGGCACACGTTGTCAGCCGCTGCTTGCAACCCGTTGCATATTCGACTTGTCGGAAGTACACAACGGAAGCGGGAAGAACATTTTCTATGTAGCTTCAATGAAATTTGTCATTTATGTTGACATCCGAGGCGACAGTGGGTCCTGCACTTGAATTTTGGCAAAATGCAGTTCTTATATGCACGCTGTAAGATGCAACCTCTTAGCTGAATTTTGTTTTACTCGTACAGCATTCGCGCAGCACCACCAAAGCGTATATAACGAGAGTGCTCTTTGCTCTCACCGCAATATAGGAGAGGAGCATTGGCGAACCATTTCATTCGGCATAGGAAAGCGCGCAAGCCATGCAGCGCCACGCTGACAGTGTAGTGACGGTGAACTACGAGCTGGCTCGTCGGCAATTGGAATGGGAAGTTCTGCTGTGAAGATGTTCTCCCCCTCGTTTTATATCACAGCCTAACACCTTCTTTTCATGCACACCCACAAGCGGCGCTGCATCTACTGGCAGTCACATTGCTCCTATGGCCCAATTTCAATCCTTATTTACTGTACATGTGTGCCGTAAAAATCGCCACTCTATAAAACAGCAAGAGAAGGCGTGAATAAAAAGTTCTAAAAAAATTTGAGCACTGAAACGAATGCATGCGGTTGTGGTCCGAAAAATTCGCATTATTCATAGACTGTCGCACTGTCTAGCAGAATTCAGAAACGCCCTCTCAAGGATTATCAGTAGGCAGAAGCTCCTTTGTTCGGTGGGGCTAGCCTCAGTGTTAACGCGTTAGCAAGAAATAAACACAAACTACTTTGTAAGTTGCGTGCATCAGTGAATATATCGGACTATTCGTGAGATCATAAATCTGCTTTGCTTATACAAGAGGCAAGGTTATCGTTAAAATACATGGCCACTCGCGCTTGGGATTATGGCCTGCAGTGTACACATATCAGAGATTTTCTGCAGCCACATTTTATAGTTGAATATTATTTTATAACCTTCGCAGTTGAAACTCACCTTGTTTTACGTGCGTATAGCATTCCTCAGTGCTTTTGTTGGGCATTAATCTGATAACATTTCTTGCGAGCGGAAAGTAGCACAGGCTCACGATTTGCGCTTCTAAACCTTGGACTACGCTGTGCTGCTCGTTCTTTTTCCACGTTTGTTGACTAGGGGCTGCACACTGCAAGTGATTCCTTTCTTGCCTGGTATCGGAGCGAAATATTCTCCGCACCACCAGATAAACGTGGTGAGTGACACCGTGTTGGGGTTGTGCGATGATGCGTTGTTGCTGCTATCGAAATCGATCGGTGGAGATAATTCCTCGCATTATGTTCAGCAGAGATGTTCAAAGGAACCGTCTTGATGTCGAGGATTTTTCACTGGACGTAGATGGTTGTCAACGCGCTGAGAACGACCGCGACGATGAAGGATCAGCTGCTAGCTCACGAGCAGCGTGTGACACTTCCCATCCCGTCGTGCGGTAATGTTTTTTTTTTGATGCTCGTAAGCCTCTTTGATGGTATTTATTGTTTCAGATCCTTCAGCGAGCTCAGAATAGAAAAAAAAACAGTTTTTCTTGTGCATTGCATGTAGCCCAGTGAAAGTTAATATTTTAAAACGCCGCATGCCGCCAATACGCTCGAGCTTGACCAGCGACGCCGAATGGTTAGAGCAATGAAATACGCTGTACGACTACAGTCCACCCTAAATTCTCTTCCACTTCATTGGTGCCGTCCGAATGACGTTGTTGTTCGACAATTCTTCACAATTTCGAAGTTGCGAAAAGCGTACGCGTGAGTTTATTTCGATAGCCTCGATTGTTTTGATCACGCTGATGGAACCTGCAACATTCGAGTTCAGCGAATTGCGCAAGGTTGAAGTCTGATTATGGCTGTGACACTAGCGCTAATTCATGGGAAGCTAAATGCTCGTGCTCCGTTGCAGAAGCAGCTGCATGGTGCTTACCGCGCTAGGAATGACGACCGCGTAATATGTTGGGAAACCGGTAAACACTCGGTCCTGTGCAGCCGCTACGGCACGCTACTCACTAATGGCCTACTATTGCGGCAAATTCGCCAGACAGGTTCGCCAAAATTATCTCGGAGTGTCATTCAGTTCATACATGAGTTGTAGTTCACGCAGTTTTCTGTAGCACGTACAGGATTACGCAAAGCATCGTTGGTACACGGACGATCAGCTTACACCACCACACTTCGCACTGCGGCAAGAAATGAAGTAGTGAAAATTCAGCAGTTCCTATAGTTTGGGAAAGTACTTTTGTCCGATATACATTCATTTAACGATCAAGAGATTATCTGGTGAAAGCGGCACGGGGAGTACGTCCGTGCATCCCATCTTGTACTATGTGAGTTCACGGGTTGATCATCCCTTCGTAGCCATATGGAATTGCTCGGTGCGCCACCTATAGCCCATGGGCATTTCGAATATTGAAAAGCGAATCGAAAGATTACCGACCATATCGCTGTTCATCTTTTGACTATATGTTCCGAGGTTCATAGCCTATGACCTGAAAATCAATATGCAGACGTGCTCACGCAGCAAGCCTAAGTTATCGGCAACAGTAATCAACGCAGAAAAGTATAGCACGAATAATCACCTGATGGGCTCAATGAGAACTGCTTGACCCGGATGATCGGCCAGCGTGCAGCCAACCCGCGTTGCCATGACTCCTCCCAGGAGGCCCGCGGTTGACGCCAACGCAACGAACGCGAACATCAGCACAAATAAGCACGCCCCGAAGGAGAAGCACCAGCGGCCTGAGCGATAGTTGCAGGCATCCTGCCGACCCACCCCGCGCCACAACCAGCAGGCCGCACACGTAGACGAACACGGTGAATAGCAGCACGCCGATAAACACCAGCTGGACTACTGTGTAGATACCAATGTACGGTTCAGCAGCCCTGCATTTGCAGTCACGTTATGAGATAACAAGTTAGCTTTTAGCTTGTCATTACATTTTCTTTTGCTAGCCAGTATTTCGCTCAGACCTGATTACAAAACCAGTTTTCCACGGGGTAATCATGTAAATTTTCACTTTGCACAATAATGCGTATAGTCACTGTTTTACCTTGCATATTTTTACAAGGAATTTTGAATCTGCAACTACCGATACATTTCCTTTTCTTTTGTTCCCTTGTGCAATTTAAATTGTGTAATGATCGCATCTTTGCGCATTTCTTTATCTCTTGTGCATGGAAATCAGGTTTTTATTGGACCCTCTACTAGCATTTGGCTATGGGTTCAAGCAGTATTGGTATCTTTATATGTGATGCTTGCAAATAAACAATTCACTTCAATTCAATTCAACTTTCAGTCTAGCGTGGCTACAATGGCTGATAGGGAGTCATAAAATATCACTGCCGTTGTTTGCGCTTTTTAGCACGAGATGAAACATTCAAGCATACACACACGTACCCGCACATACACGTCATGGGTTTTATTGCTTTACGACCCGCATAAGGGACCACGAGGCACGCATCGCAGGGCAGCATCGGATCGTTCGCGACCACGGGGGGTTCTTTATAGTACCCTTACATGCACGCTTGACGCTGCTTTGGCATTCGTCTACTATAATGTGTGGTATCGGTGCCCTTAGCCTATTACTGCCTAATGTCGCGAATTCGTGACATACCGAAAAAATGGCAGTGGCTTAGCTCAGCTATGCCAGGATATACGTAGCGTTAGCAAAGGTTCAGCTGATTATTCTTAGCTTTCCAGATATCATGCTTACAGCTGTTCCAATGACACACACACGGTATACGTATTATGTGGTACGTGTATATTTATTTTGCCGGGCAACTCTTTCGGAATCCGATGAGTTAAGCTTCTCCGCTCTACTGCACCATTGAGCAGCATTTGCACTCTCCTTCTCCATGGCTATACCACTGTGGCAAACACCAGTCAGAGGCGCTATCAAGTGGCTCCAGTGCAGTGTCAGATGGCGACTGCACAGCGAAGGCGCGCGCGTCGGCGTCCATATATCTACCAAGTCTATGACGGCACTCCTCTGGAAAGCGCACACCGGCGGCGGCGAGTCGCGCGCGGCCGAGTGCGAGGGAGGTGCCGGCTCCGGTGCGTGACACCACTGATCGTCTGCGGAGCGAATCGGAAGGCGCGCACACCGGCGGCGAGCTGCGCGCGGCGGCGTCGGATTATCAATGCGCATGCACAGACCAGTGCCACGCGAAATTGGGTCAGCGAGGGAAGTGTAGCTAACGCTACAAAACTTTGAGCAAGCAAGTCGCGGAATGCGTGACGCCTTGAATTCTGGCAGTAAATTACTCTTGGGGAATGTAGCTTTTAGCATAAGAAATCTGGTGCTGCCTTGATTAGAGTATTTTATGCTGGAACCAATGTTTCGTAGCTGATGGCGATGAGCGTGAAACGCGTGCAAGAGCGCTCACTTTGTTCTATTTAGCCTGGCTGACACAAGTTCTATCTTCAAGAACTTTGCTTATTTAGTGCACACGCGCTCAGGAAGTGACACGCAACATGTTGTATAATTGTGAATTGTGTTTTTGTCGCAAGGTTTTAGCTTCCTTGACGTGCGGAGATTTCGCGACATACATAAAAATAATGTATAAATGTGTATTATAGATAATTTAAAGCCGTAATCACTCAATGTTTGCTATTGCAAGCTGTGAAACGAAAACACTTGCATCATCAGCAGTTTCATGTTCAGGCATGAAAGGGTAAATGTAACTCGCGTCCACGTGCTCAGCAGCGAAGTGAAAAATCCTACATGATCAGATTCTGCTATGAAGTGTCTCACATCGGGTTGTTTACCCCGCCTATAAAGGGGCCCTGAAACACTTTTTCGAGTAAGCATAGACGTATATTCATCGGCAAAGCGTATTTCCTCACAAATTCAACGCCGCAAAAATTGTTAGAATCTGTTAAGTACGAGAGGAGTTACGAAGATTTGTCTCGCTGCAATCGCATTCTCTCTTCTCTCATCCCTACGAAAGCACTGGAAGCAAAGCAAGGAGGGATGGGAGGGGTAAATAAAAAACGTCACGCAGGAATTGTGACCTTCACCACTTTTTTCTTTTCTGTTTTCTTCGAATACGCGGCTTCTCAGTGCGATCGCGCACGCACAAGCAGACAGGTCACAGCCTGTCACGGCGACCTCTGTACCAACCGAGCGCGCCGTGTTCAAATCGGCAAATGGGTGATGGATGGGTAATCTACGTGTAATTTTTGAGCATCTTCCTTTATTAGTAGAGTGAAGAGAAAGCAATTTTAAGCTGACCATGATAATTTATTGTAAGTTCAAGGCCGGGTGCTGCGCTATAGCATTTGACTCCCTTGTTCTCGGAACCCTCTACAGCCGATCGGCAGCGATTTTTGACGACGCTCACGAAGTGTTGCAGGGCCCCTTTTACCCACCACCACATGCGTAATGAAGAACAAGGGATCTGGTCTCTGTTGCATACGCACAAGGGCAACTTACGAAAAACATGCATGGAATACAATGATTGATTTCTCTTTTAATTGCAGAGCATTCCTTTGTCGCACGAAATCGCCGATCCATTCAGGCCTTGGCAGCGCCGTCCACATTTCCACTGCGCATGCTCGCGTCTCGTACAAACTGTTGCTCCCCCTCCCCACTCTCGACTTGAAAAGGCGACGCTGGTAGCTCTTGCTGGGAAAAAAAAACCGACTGCTCGTGCGGCACAACCTTTCACTGGCCACCCCGTACATGTAGGCACTGAATCGCGCTTTTGGAACTCAGTCAAGGGCGTTTTTAATTGGCTTTAGCTTGACTTGACGCTTTGCTTGACTCGAGTAGATGGGATAGAAGCAAGAGTACCTCGAACCAGTAGTGGGGCACAACCCAACGTCAGCGCCCCACCACTCATTGAAAGCAACGCTTCTCCTTCATTGAATAACTAAAACTAAGGAAGATGAAGTAAGAATTACGCATTCCCAAACCATACGTGAATACGCAACATTCACTCCATACACCTACAGCTCTGCGACGCGTTTGCGCGATTGATTGAGTGAATAAAAATTAAGGGACCCTGAAGCTTCGCCTTTAGGAGTTGAACGCGATAGTGACATCCTGTTTCTAGAGCGTACTTGAACTCTTAGCAATATTTCTTTTTATTATCTGTTATTCCCTTCACCCTTTTCCCCAGCGCAGGGTAGCCAGCCGGTCTAAGAACTGGCTAACCTTCCTGTCCTTCCGCTTAAACTTTTCTACTTTCCTCCTTTACATATTCCGATGCTCGTTAGCAATGATCGCTTGTACCACACAGTATTACGGCAATATTTCAGGTTGCATTGTGAAGCATGTCCACAGGACGCGTGTGTTTGTGCATTTCCAAGCAGAGGAAATTCTTTTCACTGTTTTTACAAGCAGAGGCGTGGCCGTACGGTAGAAAATTTGCTTGCCGCGCAAACAACCCGGGTTCGGTCCCCACTTGGAACCAAACTACCCTGATTCGTTCTCCATTGTGCTGTAGAATTTTTATCATTCACTTTATTTGCATCGTTCCCCATTTTTCGGGCACGCATAAGATGATGACGTTTCGCTCACAACGAACGACGCCGACACCGATGCCGAAATTTCTTCAAGATGAGCTCCATAACGCTATCGCGTTGAAACATTCATTGCAGAAAATGTTGATCAAAAGAGGACCAGGCTGGTCCCTATTCCGGGACTTTGTTGCATTGAGCTGCAGTTCGTGCCCTTTCTACGAGTCTCTGGCTTCGCTGGTTCTGCAGAGCCGCGCTCGACAAAGCCTCCTCTAACCCCTCTCAGGCTGGCTGCGTGAGTTGCGCGATGCTTTCAGACTGGCAGGCTCAAACCTTGTGAAACTGATCACTGCGGACGCCACGAAATGCACACATTGCACGAACCCACTCTGGGTCTAGTTTGGTCACCTTGACGAGGCATTTGTTCGACGTGATTTGGAGTCTGCGCAGACAGGTCTGCTTGGTTTTAGTAAGTTCCTTAGTGGGGTGCGGCAGTTTGTCTGCGTAGGCGATATAACTGCAGTATATCGGTGTATGTGTATGTTCCAGCCGGTATTGGTGGTTAAATCCACGATTCGATGGGGTCAGTAGACTGAGCCCGGCGCACGAATGCTCGGGTCGACATCTGCGCTAACTGGTTTTCGGCTTCCCCCTGGTGACCTGGCACCCAGATAATCAGCTTTTTTTTTCATTTCTCGTGTTCGTGCTGACATAGGATGGCTTGCGCTGGAGGGTAAATACGCCCTCTCATTTAGTTCCAGTAGGGTATACGTTCGAATCTGTGAGTTTGTATTCCTCAGTGGAGTGCATTGGTGCTAGGGTTATTGCCGTTTCCTGTACAATAGATGCATAAAAGCATTTAACTGATAGGCCCTCAACTACCTAACTTTGGTGAATGACTGCTATTGTAGAAATTCCTCCTACAGGGATCGCAGCGTCTACTAAGTGGGCTCCTTCTGTGTCACCATAGCACTGATTCAGTGCTGTAGCTCGAGCTGCTCTTCATCCATGGTGGTATTCCGGGTGCATATTGTAGGGCAAAGGCTTAGTCTAGAAACAGCCCCGCCATCCATGCCGTATGTCTTGCCTGTCGGACGTTGTTGGGGGAATAGAAATGTGGAGATCGTCCAGCACTTTACTACCTGTTTTGGTAGTAGCGAGGCGCATAATTTGGGTCATTAGGCTGAGCCTCTATTATCTCTCCGGCGGTGTTGTCGGTGCCTAATTTCAGAAGGCGTGAGGTGGATGTCTTCTGTGGCAAATTTAGTGCCTTCTCGTGCATATTACGAATTAAAAATTCTAATTGAAGTATGTCGGATTTCTTAAGGTGGTTGTTAAAAGTGCCGTAAATTATTCTGCATGTTATGAAAACCTGCATTAGCCATAGGATGTCATGTTCTTTGAGGCCCCAGTTCCAACTTGCGATTCTACAGAGCAAGCGCGTGATTAGCTCGCATGTTAATTGCAACTTATTTTGCACCGCGGCTTTTTTTCCAATTATACTGCACGAAACGATAAAGTCAGTGGATATGAAAAGCAAGAAGAAGTAACTGGCCATAAGGGGGACGCGAACCCACATCTCTGTCGCTCTTGTGAGAACATCGGCATAGAAAAACATTTTGCATTTTTATTATTTTTGAGCTTTTTCTAACACATTTTTTGACACAGGCTCTATATCGTATCTTAAACAGCTGAAGCGAAAAAGGCAATGCCGGACTAAGGAAGCAACAAGGACAAGCGCGTTTCCTTAGTCCGTTGTTACCTTTTTACACCTGAGCTCTTTAAGGCTTGGAATACTAACTATAGTCCACTGCCACACCTTGCTTCTGTATACCATAACTGGCCTGTCTAAACCGAAATAAAGGCCAAAGCTTAGGGACATGTCACAACAATTTTAGCGCGTTATTCATATCACGTATGGCCATCAGCACAGTTAACATGCACGAACCGATGAGTCGCCTCTCCTCACTTCGACTGATATGTCAGCGCCACCAATGTTGTGCGCAGATATGTTTTTTACAACAAAGGGTAGAGAAAGCAAGCGTTGATTTCACTATAGAAAATTTCTCTTTCACTTCTGCCTGTCTGGCGGCTTGAATAAACTCACTTGTCTTGTCCATTATCACCATGTTTCTCTCTTGGCTATGCAGATTAAATTCATAGTCGTAAGCACATCTCGGTTATGAACAATTGCACGCGTCATCTCTCACACCTTTCAAGCTTGAAATGACAGCTTCTGCTCGAAAAAGGGGCATACTACAAGTTAGATGGGCGCGTGCGAGAGCGTAGCCACGACAGAAACGTGTCAAGTGAGTGCATCCTACCTTCTGCTTAGGCAGAACTGAGCCATAAATTTATTAATGAAACCAATGGGCGTTCCATCTATTGTTGGTTGCAGCAAACATACCACGTAGAACGCTAAATGGCTTTGACGCCAGTCGGAACGAAGAGAGGCCACGCGTCAGACCGTTCGTGTTAACCTTGGTGATGGCTGTGTACTGGTCAACACGCATGTTTAAAACGACGGAGCGTCGCCCTCGGAACACAGCGCGGGCAAGTTGATCGGTTCAAAATAGCCCTATGTGAGCATGTGTGGTGCCAATGTTTAAGACCTTAGTCGATATAACTGTTTGGACCGCCAGAAGCGCTTTCCATTCTTACACCCTTTTCATGTTTGCAAACAAACTGCGCGCGCGTCGTATTGGTGTTCTCGTGACGCAACCGGCGGGTGTCAATCCTCAGTACATATCTCACAGCATCGACCAACGTCATTAGGTTGGCAATACATTATGCAATTCCCAGTGTTTCTACGGATTATTCATGCCTCATATATCAGCAGATTGGAAACATCTACCCGAAAACATGGTTCTTACTAATAACCATCTTTTCCATCAAGAATTACGTAGTTTTGTATAATTAAAAAGTGCTCATGCATTATGGTGTTTATTTCTATATATTATGTTGATATAGTATTGAAGTCGTTGTCCTCACACAGCTAATGCTGTACAATGAGGAGTTTTTCTTTGTTGAATAACTTATTTTCATGCTGTTTTTTGTTCCTCGAAAACTTGTAACCGCTCCTCTCTATTATGCAACATGTCATCAGGGGTAAATAAAATGCAAAAAATTAAATGAAGTGGCTTCTACCCGACTGCAAAGCAAGGATTCCAGTGCCGGCGGGCGGCATGCACCGCACCGGTAATGTTCTCGTGGTAGTATGCGTTAGCGTTTGCACCTCAGCACTGCTTGACAACCATGTCAAGTGCATATTGTAAGGGCCTCGACACAACCAAGAGAAACTGTCCTTCTAGAGCCAACAACTGCAGCACCCACTGGACGTCGATGTTGTGCAATATTGCTTTTCGTCAGGCCTAACAAACTTTCTGCTTGCCACAGCAGCGGATACGCTTGTGTACTTACTAGAACGCGTTTGCTTCAACATCGAGGAACAATTCGAAAACAGCAAACTGAGCGACGCCTACAGTTCTTCTTGATGAGAAAGTCCAATGTGTAATGTCTTTCCAGGCCGTCAAGCATGTAGTCGATGTCGTCCTCTTAACTGCATCTGTGGAGGCCAGCCTTGCAGTTCTCGAAAACATAGCTGCCATGGTTCATCGTCAAAGAAGACGGCACGCTTGTCAGGGCTCACTGCCAATATGGCTGGGTAAGTACAGCTTGCTGTCTACTGCAAAGCGCTGCTTACATTACCCCCTTTTCGTGTGCCGATGATTGACCACGGAAGCTTAGCGCCTTTGCGCTTCTAAAACAAGATGCGGGTTTCATAAACACACACGGCGGGTGCCTTTTAGTGACATCCGTGTTGAAAAAAAAGACGAAAAAGACATGCTATCATTTGGTTAGTGTTCTTCAAAATCTAAAGGTGCACAAAAGAATCAATAGTGCTCGTCAGCCAGACATTGCCAAAACGGCTCACTTCGGTGAGCGGCTCCAGACAGTTATGCTCACTAAAGTGAACCGGCTCACTTCGACGGCTCAGCGGTTCACTAGGGGTCAGCTGCTCCATGTACCTCCCATAAGATGCTCTAATTGATGACGCCAATGTCAATTATTCCTTCATTTACAAACCTGGCGAGTGGTATTCGGAGTTAAAATTGCATGAATAGTGGAGCACACAGTGTGTGCCGTCATGGCAAAATAATTCTACCTGCGCCTCATCCCGTATATTTCTCTCTCACCCCGTTTTTATTGTTTGTTGCATGCGCGGAGTGCTTTCTTTTCTTTGTAATGAGCCCTCTCGCGCATGCTGCGCCATGTGGTGTGCGCGACGTTTTTCTTGAGGATCCGCTTACTCCTGCTGAGCTGTGCTTCACCGTTTCATTCCACGCACTTCGCACCCATGCATTCGGTAAATAAATGCTGCCTCACAGCATTTATGCCAGATAATAACAGAATGAGTCGTCTCAATAAAAAATGTCTTCCGCCTCATTTCGTTGTCCTCGTTACCAAAAATAATCATTTCGTGAAACGTGGTGTGACACAAGCTTAAGCGCTCGACAGACAAACAATAGATCAACATACAGATACTTCAAGAAATAAAGCACAATAAAGTGGACAACAAAAAAAGGCACACAGGGCGAAACACTTCGTCATGTGTGTCTATTTTTCTGTCCCATTCATTGCACTTCATTTCTTTATGTATGCATAACCGGCTAGGTGAAACCTATGCCCTTTTAAAGAACACGCAGGAGTTCAATCTCACTAAAGACGACATTTTCAGCATGATTAGGAATTTTCACAACTGTGCCATAAAAAAATAAAACACAATACTTGGGCACACATAAAAAAAGAAAGTTGCACACGACCTCCTGATATATCCACATGATATGACACAAAACTACAAGCTTGTATGGAAATATTATATATGACAGCAAACGTGAACCCTAACAGCATATTAAAAACAACGATTGTTGTTGAAATACCTACACATAGATTATTATAGTAAAGGAATAAATATACAAAATAAACTCCACATAAACTCAACTAATATTGCCCGCACTTAATTGACACCTTTACAAAACAATACCTAGTTTTAAGAAAAATACGGCAAAATAAATGCATTATATCAAAGCTTGCATGCCGTTTGTCTTTGAGAAGCACCCATTGGGCAATTCTTCAGCTGTCCTCTGCACACACTGATCAGCTATGGCCTTTTGCCATAGTTCAAAAGCGCTTATATCCTGACAAAAAGTGGCCACATTCAATACACGAAAAGCGCCAGCAGCTCTTGCAAAAGTGACCTTGTTTCTTCATCACAGAGCAGTATGACTCAAGATACATTTACTTAGAGCCTCAGAAACATGGTTACAAGCGATGGCGTGTGATTAGCCCATCACAAAAGAAAGACACAGGTTCAAGCACGTGGCTCTAATTCAGTCGTAAATTTGTATGAAAGACGCATGTGCTTGCACACTCTTTGATCGTACAACGATGTAAATGCAGCATTATGCGCTTTGAGTAGACTGTGTTCGCTGATTGGCTGTAAATGAGCTGGCTCACCGGGTCACTAAGGGCCAATGTGGGGTCTCAGCGACAGTTCTCTCTCACTAAGAGCAGATTTGGATTAGATAAACTTTCTTTGTGCCTTCAGTTGGGCGCTCGCGCTTCTCGACGGAACCTACGTCGTCTTCGGTGTTGCCGTTACTCGGCGCAGGCCTCCGCTCGCCGTTGCCGGCTTGCTGAGTCCCTACCTTTCGAGCGCCCCGAGGACCTGCTAGATGGCCCAGAGCTGTTCTTCCTGGTCGTAGCTCTTCGGGGCCGCCTCGAGACGCGACGGAATCGTTTTTGACCTTGCTTCTTCGGGTGTTTGATGTAGTCGCTCAAGATGTGCGTGTAATTCGCCGTCTCCCTCCGGTAGACCTTACACTCGTAGGTAAGGTATGTCTTGGGGTACATGCGGTGCATCAGTTCCAGGCTTGGTAGTGATCCGGTCTGGAGCTGTATCAGAAGCACCGCCTCCGCTCTACCGAGCCGCGGGTGCGAGAATGGGAATGTTCCCTCTTCCCTCGCTCTCTCAGTAATCTGTCAAATCCACATCGAGACAAATCAGTCGGAGAACATGTCAATCCGCTTTCGGCGAACCAGTGAGATAGTGGCCCAGATGTCCCCGTCGGAGTGCGGGTCAGTTGGATCTGCCTTGAGCCATTTCCCGAAAAATCGCCCCTCACTTTTACTGAGCCGTGATTACACGCTCTTGAGCGACCGGCTTGCTTCTGAGAGACACATCTCTACCTTCAGCAGAATAACTCATTGTTATTAGATTTCAACACATAGATTCTAACGTTTATTGCATCACCGTTTCGGTATATAAAACTTCGCTATAATTATTTCTTTAGTTCAATCAAAATGAAACAAAGAGCTCATTCTCGCAAGAGTAAGTGAAATAACTGAATACTAGTTTTTCATTCTCGATGAGCGAGCATATGTACACTTATGTGTAGTGGAGAGCAGCTATGGCGTAGTGGTTAGAGCATCAGCTTTGCGTAAAAGAGGTTCGTTATTCGAATCCCGGTGCTGCACGGTTCCCAACCGGATTTAAAAAATCCGTGGGGTGATGGAACTGCACTAGGAGACCTGGGGTGCGACCTCACTGGTGACCACCGCCAGTAACGCATTCCCTCACCAGACAAGGATTGGCCCCCCTGGTGCAGTATCTGGCCTCTACCTCCCACATACATACATAAATTAACTCACGGGCCTCAGTGCCCAGCAGCTGCGAAGCAACTGATCACACTGGCGGTCAGATCTGCACCGCAGCGGAGGGTGCTAAGTATCTCTGAGTCCGGACAGGCTCCCATTGGAACATGAACTTAGCAAGGCTTAACGCTAAAACCCTATTTAGTGAGGCAAGTCTGGCTGTACTATTCGAGGAACTAAGGGGCGGTAAACGGGATGTAAAAGGATCAGTAAGGCTCGGAGGAGATATGAGTCCTATACGGTGCTACAGATTGGGCTCGCCATTTGCTGTCGTGGGCTTGCTGACAGAAGAGAACTGGTCTGGGGGCTCCTTATCCACAGTAATATATCTGAAAACATGAAAGAATACTATAGCAGTAATGAAAGATTGGTAGGTATCTAAATTATACTAAATAAAAGGTACAAGAAGAACATGATACAGGCTTACGCACCTACATCCAGCCTTGATGACGCGTCGGTTGAAAGCTTGTATGAAAACATGAAATTCACAATGAATAAGGTAAAAACACAGTATACTATACTGATAGTCCACTTCGATGCCAAGGTTGGAAAGAAGCAAGCTGGAGACCAGGAAGAAGGAGATTATGGCATCAGTATTAGATATGCCAGATGAGAGCTATAAGTACAATTTGCAAAACATAATTTCCGGATCTTAGACAACTTAGAATTAGACACCTTAGTCAAGGAGGAGCCCCAATGGGTAAAGGAAGAGCGATAAAGTCTTCATTCTGAATGCACACCCAGACATCGTGCAGGATGTAGAAGTGCTTGGCAAGGTACGATGCAGTGAATATAAAGTGGTGCGACCTCGAATTCAGCTAGACTTGGAGAAGGAACGACATAAACTGACTCGCAAGAAGCCAATCATTGAGCTAGCACTGAGATGGAAAGTGCAGGAATTCGGAGTCGCGCTTCAGAACAGGTACTCGGCTCTTATCGAGAAAATCAGCCTTAGCGTTGATGCAATGAATGATAATCTGACGAGTACCATTACGGAGCGTGCAGAAGAAGTTAGATGTATGGTACTTAGAGAGGATACAGGTAAGCTGTCCCGAGAGACAAAGAACCTCATTATTAAGTGTTAAAGCATGAAAGAAATACAACAGACAAAATAAAATGAGCATGTTTTCCGATGTTGATTATTAGGCGTAGGGTATCCGATGTAAAAAAGTATAACATGGAGAAAATTGAACAAGCTCTGAAGAACGGAAAAACGTCAAAGCAGTGAACAGGAAACTTGGCATTGGCATAAACCAGATGTATGCACTTAAGAACAAAGAAGGCAAGATAACTACCCATATGGATGGAATGGTTAAAATGATAGAGGGGTTTTGCAGGGAGCTGTACAGTAGCCCGCACAACCGCGCTCTTATTATAAGAACTAGCAGTATCCCAGATGGCGTCCCACGAGTAATGATAGATGAAGTAAGGAAAGCCTTGGAGGGAATGCAAGGAGACAAAGCACCTGGTGAGGACCAGGTAACATAAGATCTGCTGAAGGACAATAAACAGATTGGGCTAGAAAAATTAGCCACGCTGTTTAGAAAGTGTCTTCTGGCGGGAAGAGTTCCAGAAAGTTAGAACAATGCTAACATCAACCTAATGCATAGGAAAAGAGATTACAAGAACTTGAAGAATTACAGGCCGATCAGCTTGCTCTGCGTCGTATACAATCTAGTTACAAAGGTAATCGCTAACGTAAATAAGACAACAACAGAACTCGATCAAGCAAAGCAACAAGAGAGATTTTGAACTGGCTACTCAACAATCGACCACATTCATACTATAAAACAGGGTATAGAAAAATGGTCAGATTATAGCCACCCACTATACATAGGAATATAGATTATGATAAGGCACTAGATTCATTAGAAAGATCTGCAGTCATGCAGACAGTGCGGAATAAGGGCGTTGACTAAGCGTATATAAACATCCCTAAAGAAATAAATCTACAGGGGATGAACTGCCTCCATAGTTCTCCATAAAGAAAGCAAGAAAGTACTAATCAAGAATTTTGTGAGGCAGGCGGATACAATCTCACCATTACTATTTACCGCGAGCTTACAGGAGGTCAAACGCATATAGCTGGAGGAGTTTGGGAAAAAATTTAATGAAGAGTACCTTAGTAACCAGCGCTTCGACATTGACATTGCATTGCTGAGTAACTCAGAGGGGGGGGGGGGGGGCATTGCAAATCATGGATATGGAGTCAGGCAAGGAGAGCAAAAAGATAGGTCTTCAAATTATTCAGCAGAAAACGAAATTATTGTACAAATACCTCAGAAGCGAAGAACGCTTCGAGATAGGTAATAGTGCATTTGAAGTTGTAAAAGACTAGGTTACTTAAGACAGGTAAAAACTGGGAAGCCGAATCAGTAGATTGAAGTAACTAGAAGAATAAGAATGGGGGAGCACATTTGGCAACCACTCTCATATTATAACTGCCAGATTGCCCCTATCACTCAAGAGAAAAGCATATCGCAGCCGAATCTTGTCGGTACTAAGCTTTGGAGCAGAAGCATGGAGATTACAAAGAGGGTTCAGCTTAAATTGAGGACGACGAAGCGAGAAATGAAAAAAATAATAGGCGTAACCTTAAGAGACAAGAAGAGAGCAGAGTCGATCAGGACACAAACAACCGTTAAGGATATATTAGTTGAAATCAGGAAGAGGAAATTGACATGGGCTGGGCATGTAGTGGGTGGCCAAGATAACCACCGGACATTAAGGGTAGCTGTCTGAATTCCCAGAGAAGGCGAGCGGATTAAGAAAGACAGAAAGTTAGGTCGGCAAATGAGAATACGAAGTTTGTGGGTATAAGATGGCAGCAGCAAGCACAGGTCCGAGTTGACTGCACAACATGGGAGAAACCTTTGTCCTGCAGTGGTCAGGCTGATGATGGCGATATTGATGATATTGTTGTAGAAGATAGTCTCGGGGGCTTAATGTGCAGCACTGAGTTTGGTGTGCGCGTCCCTATGTTAACCGCTTGTTTATTCAAGAGCACTTACTAACACATCAAGTGCGTGCCTAGATTTTTTTCAGGTTCGTAGAATGCTGCACGAACGTGGCTGCTTATAAGTTATCATAGGTACAGCCAGAAATTCTAGGCTGAACGATACTTGCTCAATAAAGGATGCATGTAGGTGGTCTGAAGTATTTGTAGACTGCTGCACACACGTGGATCCCCTTTTACTTACCATAGATGTTGTCATTAAAGGTGGGCAGAACGACCCTCGCCCAAAAGAGGCAGCGTCCAGGTGGTCTGAAGTATTTGTAGAATGCTGCACACACGTGGCTTCCCTTTTATTTACCATAGATGCCATCATTATATTCTGGGCAGAACGACCCTTGCCCTAAAGAGGTAGTAAGCAGGTGGTCTGAAGTATTCGTAAAATGCTGCACACACGAGGCTGCCCTATTCTTTACCTAAATACCACCAGTCGTTATGGCCTGAACTACCCTTGCCCAACAGAGGAACCGTGCAGTTGGTCTGAAGTATTTGTTGAGTGCTGCCCGCACATGGCTGCCCTATTAGTTACCATAAATACAACGGGAAATTCTAGGCTGAAGGATCCACGCTCAATAAAGGCAGCGTGCAAGTGGTCTGAAGTGCCCCGCCGCGGTGGTCTAGTGGCTAAGGTACTCGGCTGCTGACCCGCAGGTCGCGGGTTCAAATCCCGGCAGCGGCGGCTGCGTTTTCGATGGAGGCGGAAATGTTGTAGGCCCGTGTGCTCAGATTTGGGCGCACGTTAAAGAACCCCAGGTGGTCGAAATTTCCGGAGCCCTCCACTACGGCGTCTCTCATAATCATACGGCGGCTTTGCGACGTTAAACCCCACATATCAATTTAGGTGGTCTGAAGTAGTTGTAGACTGCTGCACACACGTGGCTCCCCTTTTATTTACCATAGGTGTCATCATTTTTTCTGGGCAGAACGACCCTTGCCCAAAAGAGGTAGTGTGCAGGTGGTCTGAAGTATTCGTAATATGCTGCACACACGTCGCTGCCCTATCTTTTACCACAAATACCATCAGTCGTTATGGCCTGAACTACCCTTACCCAACAGAGGAACCATGGAGTTGGTATGAAGTATTTGTAGAATGCTGCCCACACGTAGCTGCCCTATTAATTACCATAAATACAACCGGAAATTCTAGGCTGAAGGATCCTTGCTCAATAGAGGTAGCATGCAGGTGATCTGAAATATTTGTGGAATGCTGCACACACGTGACTCCCCTTTTATTTACCATAGATGCCGTCACTGGAGGTGGACAGAGCGACCCTTGCCCAAAAGAGGCAGCGTGCACGTGGTCTGAAGGATTCTTAGAATGCTGCACACGCGTGGCTGCCCTATTTTTTACCATCAATACCACCAGCTGTAATGGACTGAACGACGCTTGCTCAATAGAGGAAGCGTGCAGGTGGTCTGAAGTATTTGTAGAATGCTGCCCACACGTGGCTTCCCTTATATTTACCATAGATACGGCCAGAAATTATGGACTGAACAATCCTTGCTCAGCAGAGGCAGCGTGTAGGTCTTATAAAGTATTTGTGGAATGCTGGCCACACGTGGCTGCGTGTTATTTATCATAGATACCGTCAATTATTACGAGCGGAACGACCCTTCTCTCACAGAAGCAGCGCGCAGACGGTTTGAAGTGTCGAAGATATCGAAAGTGAGTTTTTATCAAATGTACACGTGTAATTGATTCCAAATATCTGTAAACAGAAAATTAAGTGCACTTGAGCACTTGAGTTGTGAATGAAAGTTTTCTCATGCTGTGATGTGGTGGCAGCCTGTTTAAGTTTTATGGCAGTGCGATCACCCTGGAAACTCCTTAATCCTGGGTTCAACTTCTGGGCCAGGGTGAGTTTCTCTTCGACTATGGGTATTGATATATTCTGCTTACACTGATTTCTCCTCTACTTCTTTTCTTATGTTCAAGTGTAATATGTTGCTTTCTCGAACTATAAATGTGTCTTTTCAGGAAGGAAGAGTCGGTGAAATACAATGTTTCAAGGCAGAGCTTGGACAACAAGTTTCCGAACCTGTCTCAAGAAAACATGTGCCTATTCCGGCATGGAGCTCCCATAATGTGTACACCTTTCTGCTGGAGATCAATAGGATTCACAAGACTAATCCCCGTATTCAGAAACACTCCTCGACTCGACTTTCACCCTTCACTTGACAGAGTTGAGCACTGCGCCGCTGCTCGGCTGAAAGTGATGCTGCCCTACTCAAGAATTACAGTAGACTATCGCTGATATGCAGTGACTTGCCGTGTCTAGAGACGATGCTCCCATCGGCTGTCTCAAGTAAAGGTGAAACGTTGAGTGAAGGGACGTTCTAGAATACAGGGGTAATTCTCGCGAAACTTCAAACACTACTGAATCCTTCAGAATTTACATTATGGCCTAAGTATTTATTTTAGCATGATATGGATAGGAAACAACCATCTCGACACACAGCAATAAGTTCTTTGGCTTGGTCAAGCTTTCGAAAGCTATAATCGCGTGAAGGAACTGTCATTCTCTTTTTGTGTTACAAATAATGCATGCTTAAATAAAATCTATTTAGACTCGCAAGGAATATCAACAAGCGCCTATTTATTCGCCCCCTTCACAGATATTTGCCCCCCGGACCCTTGTGTTGAGCTGCACAACGAACTGTGTCGGCGGAGATTTTTCCCCGGAAACTGCAGCAGAAGACAGGAAAGCTCCGAATCATCCTTGTTCATCATTGTCAGCAATGCGGGAAATTTTTTGAAATTTCTGAGCTAAACAGTGCAATAGATGTTCAGCTAAGTAAGGAATGCTGCGCAGAAGTTCTGCTGTCTATCCATGGGCAGTCACGAATATAGCTCGATGGATCCATGAACGAAAAACCAAATTACGGCCTCACATATACATCGAGTGCTAGTTTGTAAATGTTACTGAAATATGTGTCGCATGAACACACTCAATGGCTCGAGCATTTTTAGGGTGTTCAATTGAGTCAAAAGATACTAAGGTCTTCCTATCAGAGGAGGCGAAAGGGCACAAACGCTTTCAGTTAGCTGAATGCGGTCTCTGTGATAAAAGCGCTTCTTTTTGAAGGAGACATGACATACCCTCCTGTGAATGTTGTGGGAAATATGTGGTAGAGATTAGGTGCCCTGCATTCCTGAAATGTACTCACCTCAAAGATGCATCAAAGCGTCTACAATAATTGAATACTAATGTGCACTTGAAACCTGGTCATGTCTAGTATTTATTTATTGTGTTTATTTATTTGATACTGTCAATGCGGTGCTTGGAGCCATTACATGGATCTTGTCACATATTACATAGTATTCACAAAATAAAACAGTATTCAATAGCACATAGAAATAACAAATTAATAGTCATCATCACAAAAAGAAGAAACAAACAACAGTGACTCTGCAGAATAAAAATCAAGAAACAAAAGCTGGCACTCGAATGAGCAATTATCACTGCAAAGAAAGCTGTCTGACGCATCCTTAAAATTGACTGGCATTGTTTGTTGCACAACCATATTAGCGAAGCTATTCCACATTTCTATGACTTCGGAAAAAAGGAGTGGCGTGAAGCATTCGTGCGTGTGAAATAGGGTTGAATAGCCCTGGTATGATTAAGACGATCACATCGCCTGCCAGGTGGCTAAAGATATAGATGATTGTTTATTTTTGTTTGCCTGCCTACAATATCAAAAAGAAATTGGAGGCGTTGTATTCTAAAGACTCAAGCTCACAGGACTTTAACAAGGCTGTGACGGAGTGTTTGCGTCGGTATTACCCACATACGAAACGGACTGCTAATTTTAGGGGCGAAACAAAGGGAAGTTTATTGCATTTCTGACAAGTAATCAAATACATAATTCTTCTTCGACCCTTATCACGGACACACACGGTAAACACACCAATGAACAGCAAAACCACGTTTAGACTGTACACTACAACAGACGCGCGATCATTCGAACACTCGTTATACAAAGGTTACAAGAGCGATGTACGGCCCACGCGCCAAAGAGGCCATTTCTGTTTAATGGCGAAAAAGAGTGATAATGGTCGGCCCTGTTCGGGCTCGAGAGAACTAAGGGGTTAATCCATACAGAGAACAGATTCGAGGCACATCATTATACAATTGACAGGAGAGGTTGGGCATTGGCACTTTCCGTTTTCCGGCCAGGAAACAGTGGGACGCAGTGGCTGGCGTAACTTGCCTTTTTGCAGGAGAAAAAACCTCGTATGCCAGTGACGGAGAAACTTTTTTTCGCCGCTGGCTTCAAGTTGGTCTGAGAGGTGCCGCCACAGCATGTGGCGGAAACGAGCTACGGTCGGGAAGACCGCTCTGACCGGAGAGCGGCTAACCTCAGCGAAGCAGCGTCGCCTCCAGACCGTGAATATGGTGCAGAGGGCCACTAACTTTGCAAAGGCGCCTTTGTTTCTGTTCAGGGCTGGGGGAGGACAGATTTTAAAATCCCTCGCAGTCAGGTGCCAAACCGGTTTGACCGCTGGGCACTCAAATAAGGCATGCGCCAGGGTCTCATCCGCGCGACAATTGGGACAGCCAGGTGTAGGCGTGATGCCAAACTTGTGGAGGCACTGGCGGTTTGGGAGGGTGTCCAAGTTTTTTTCATGCAAAGTCTTGGGTGGACGAAGGGATGGCCCGCCCATCTGTTTTGCCTTTCCGCTTCCAGTTCCGCGACCGTCGTCTCTCCTCGGGGGTTATCTGGTTGCTGGCGATTTCTTCCACAATGCGAGCAGGGAGGGTCTCATCTACGTCGCACGTAGGGGCCTTCTTTTCTAGCATGCGCATGGTGTTTGCGGCTGCCTTATAGAAAGCGGAGGGAGTCTCGGCGAGTGGGGCGAGCGGCTGGTCGGCATTCAGGAACGATGCGTTTGTACTGCACCAGTAACGCGTTAAGGGCCTCCTCACGTAATCAGGTGCGCGAAACAAGGCCCTTGCCGTCTTCAAGGCAAGGACTTTGCTGGCCGTCAGGACATGCGTGAGCCCGAGGCCGCCCTCTGAAGCTGGCAGTTGCAGGAAGGTTCGACGTAAGGGCGCGGGTTTGCCGTCCCACGGGTAGGCACCGATCATACTTTTAAATTGCCACGCAGTCTTGATAGGCATCATTCCTCTTCGGCTTACATAAAAGGAAAGGCGCAGATGGTTGTCAATGCGGCTATGACCCTCTCACGAAGCGTGAGATCCTTCGGTTGGAGGCGTGCTATTGCATCCTGTGCCCGCTCGAGCGCTCGTTGCCAGGTTAGGTCGGCGACGCCACCGCAGCAAAAGTATATGCCGTGCACCTTGACGGCGTCGACCCTTTCCAACTCTCCCAGAGCGCCATGAGGGAATGTTCCAAATGGTAAGACCTTGCTCTTCCTCATGGTCAAGGCCGCGCCTGAGACGTCAGCATAGTGTGCGAATGTTCGCCAAAAAGCTTGCAGGCTTACCGGGTCCCTGACGAACAGGGATACATCATCAGCGTAAGCGAGGACCTTAATGTTGGGCTCCCCGTTAGCGGAAAGCCTCTGACGTGCATGTTCCGATTGATGTTCACCAGCAACGGATCAAGCGAGAGTACGAAGAGGGAGGGTCCTAGCGGGCACCCTTGGCGGATCCCTCTCTCGTATACGAAGTTGCTCGTCGGGGTGCCGTTTACTACTACGTCGCATGTGAGGTTGCTGTACAGGATGGTGATGATGTCTACGAAGCATGTCGGGAACCCGAACTGCTGGAGTACCTTGATCATGTATTCATGGCGCACCCGCTCAAACGCCTTTGCCTGGTCCAAGGAGACAAAGGCTCCAGACAGGGACTTGGCAGATATGTAGTCGAAGGCATTCCTTGTTGCGGTAAGGTTGGCAAAAATCGAGCGGCCTGGAACCACACAGGACTGCCAGGGAGCGACGATGGATGGCAAGAGGAGCTTAAGGCAGCTATTAAAGATGGAAGCAACCATTTTATAGTCCACGTTCAACAGGGTTATGGGGCGCCACGCCGACAGCTCCTCCTGCGGGGCTCCCTCTTTCAGTAGGAGCTTAATCCTCCCCTCTCCAAAGGATGCGGGTTTCAGTTGCTTCGTAACCACCATGTTCGCCAGTGCGACAAGCACTCTCTCTAGATCGTCGAAAAAGTGGCGTAAAAGTTGGCTGTGAGACCGTCAGTTCCGGGGGCCGAATTCGGGGGCATGCTTGTTATCGCGCCCCTAACCTCTTCTGCAGACACTTCCGTGCTCAGTAACGCAACCTCCTCTCCTCCCAGCCGTGGGAGGTGCTGGCAGACCTCTCTAATCTTGTCTTCTCCGCCAGTTTCTCCGTCACTGTCGGCGTCCCGAAA
Source organism: Rhipicephalus annulatus (assembly GCA_013436015.1). NCBI lineage: Eukaryota > Metazoa > Arthropoda > Arachnida > Ixodida > Ixodidae > Rhipicephalus > Rhipicephalus annulatus. The sequence goes on along the minus strand of WOVY01000227.1, from coordinate 25,647 downwards.
AAGGGCCGAGAAGTACTCGCAGATGACATCGCAGAGTCCCTTTGGTTCAGTTGCGAAAGAATCGTCCGGGTGTTTCACTCGAGTAATTCGTATGCTGCCATTCCCTGTTGTGTCACAGGGCTGTCCTCCGAGGTGGTTAATGGGTGTGCCCCGCTCCCCAGGTGGTCTGCGCGCGCGCAGTTGAAGCAGCCGGGCATACTCGACCTTTAGGGTGTTCAGATAGTCGCGCATGCAAGTCGTCATCGTCTCCGCCCCCCTGACGATGCGTATTCTGCGCAGGATCTCATTAAGTTTAGTGGTTATGCGGCGCTTCCTGGCCTTGCCTTCGTCTTGAAGGATTCCCTTCCACTCCACTTTCAAGGTGTCCCACGTGCGTGGGGTTAGGTCCGAGGCATTCGCCACGGAGGCCCGCAGCCACGCCCTAATGCACTCGATGCTATCATCGTCTTGCAGGAGCGCTGGGCCCATTGGCCACCCATGGTCTTCAGTACGGAGTCCAGGAGAGCCGCTAAGCGTAGTGTCAAGGGGGAAGTGATCTCATCGACTCGCTAGGTCTGCTGGAGGGGAAAGGACCTCGCACGCCACGAGCGAGGAAAGGAGAAATTCGGGGAGATACGTCCGATCTAATCGACTGACTTTCAGGTGAGAGTCTCGAGTTGCGACAAAAAGGTCGCCGTGGGCGATCAGCCACGCGTCAGATAACCGAAGGTGCCGAAGAGTCTTCACGAGCTCCCTAGCATAGTACGTGGACCCCCCACGACCCGGTCCCCTGACGTCGCGCTGCGAGTGCAGAACGCAGTTGAAGTGCCCCGACAGGACGTGCGGGACGGCTTCCGAAAGAAAACCGTGCAGCTGTTGGAAGAAGGTGTTCGTGTTCTTCCGCGTCGCCGGGGCGTACACGTTCACGAACCGAATCTTTCTTTCGCTGATGTAGAGGTCCAATATGAGCGACCTGTCGTCAGCACCGAAGATGCAGAACGCCTTTTGCCGGAAGCGTCGCGTAGTAAAGACCACTCCCACTCCACAGGCCCTTGATTTAGTAAGGAGAAGAAGGCGTCCACCTATAACTCGCGTCTGAAGGTTGAGACCTCTAATGGCGACCAAAAGTTAGTCTCTTGTAAAAAGAGCCCATCAATACCCTGTGCTTGGGCGAAGGTCAGAATGTCTCACTGTTTCGATTTGTCACGAAACCCGCGGACGTTCCAGGTGGCGAAAGCTCCTTATAGCGGCACCCGTTATTCACTCGTAGTCGTAGTAGTAGTCGTAGTGTGTAACCAGACTTATATTTTGACCTCCAAGGTGGTGCCGATGAGAGATTCCTTCTGTGCGTTGTTGAACAATGAAAAATTCGCTGGGTGCGCGTTAACTAATAGCCGAATTCTCCTATCTCTCATTCTCCTTTAGCAGCCATTGGCATGTAGATTGAGCACTATCTGACAAGAAAGGGTTGCTACATTATGCTCGCTGGGCATAACCTCCTCAGTTTTAGAAAGGTTTAGAGAGCGTTTGGCCGCAGTGCCATGAATACAGTGAACTAGTATATACCATGACCTCGAGGTGGTTAAAGGTGGGAGGTAGACACGAAGCACAAGCCGTAAGAAAGTGTGCGTGTGCACCTCTCGTTTAGTCCTTGGAATGTCTGCTACATTGCAGTGCATATACGGCATATATGAAGAAAAGATGCGAGATGGTGGTACTTAGAGTGTTGAATATATGGACAAACGGACACACACAGATGCATGGACGGACTCACAGATTGCTGCACTGACGGATGGACGCACGAACAGACGCAGACATGGACGTGCTGACGCACGAACAGACGCAGGCACGGACGGTCACACAGATGGACGCATGGACGGGCGGAAGCAAGAACGAATGGACGGATGGATGCTTCGCCCCACTCTTCATCAAACACTCCATGAATTTGCTGCCATTTTTTGTATTCTCTCAATTTCAGTCCTCAAAATTTTCTGGTGAGGTGACCAGACGATCATAGCGTACTCTAAGACCGCTCTTATGAATGTTTTTAAGACAGTTAGTTTCACGCCCCGTGTGGCATGTTCCAGCTTTTTCTTAAGAAAATAAAGTATTTATTAGCCTTAGAACAGATGTTATCAATATGTGAGTGCCACTCACATATAAGTTTTGAAGAAACCCGACGTTTCGAAACCGACTTGGTTCCTTCATTAGTGGCCACTGCGGGGCTTCGTAGCAGCGGCGTCTACAAAGCACGTTCCGAGAGAGCGGTTGATGTTATGGGCTCTCTTCTGTATGCGCCACGACTCGAGAATCAACCTTCTTTTCCAGTTCGGCTCGCTTTTAAGGATGGCCGTCAGTTTGAAATTTATCCGGTGATCCAACGTCTCCGCATTTTCGGCGACTGCACTGCGCCCTTTGTAGAGCTTCCGCACATTGTTGGCGTGCTGCTTCAGGTGTTCCGGTAGGTTTTTCGTCTCGCCGATATACGATATACGATGTTCGGTATATATTGATATATATACGATATAGACGGGCACTTGGCACACGGAATTTCGTAAGTGACACCGGGGGTCCTGTCGATTGTTGGCCTGTCTTTCGGGCGGGGGAGGAGGCGGCCCAGCATACACGGAGGCACGTGCGCGATGGGAACCCATTTCTTGTTGAAGATCCGCGCACACATCTCGCTGGTTCCCTGAACTTGTGGAACCGGTACGCGTTTCGGGGGGCTGGCAATAAAAGTTTATTGGGGTTTTCGTATCCTCTGTTGCTCTGCGTGGCGGGTGGCTGCTCGAATGAAATTTTTTGGGTATCCCTTTTTTCTGAGGTCCGCAATTTCACGGGCCTCTTCTTTTTCTTGGCTTCCCTTCAATGGAGCATACGTCCTTAGCTCTCTGGAGTAGCATGGTCACAACCGAGACCTTGTGGCAGGCGGGGTGGGAAGAATCAAATTGGAGGTAGTGGCCATCTCCCAGTTTGATACCCAACCAGACAGACTTTAGTCATATGTTTACATTTCACTCCTAGTTATTTAAAACCAGCGGCATTATTTAAAGATTCATTACCGATGTCTTACATGGAAGACAGTTATCGCCCACCTGAGTGAATATTTTAAACGCGCCTTATCTAATGCCTGCAGATGCATGCCCCGAATAATTTGCTCGCTTTCACAAGTCACTGGGGAATAAATCAAGCAGTCATCTGGAAACAGTTTCATTTTAATAGGCGCCTTCACTCTTGAAAATATATCATTAGGAATTGTCATAAATAAAATTGTTCCTATAACAGACATTTGTTGTACGCCTGAGTACTCGTGTGGTGTTCTTGAAGCATCGCTTTCAATTATTACAGCCACTTCACACATTCGTAAATAAGCTCTTCCCCATTTCAAAACTTCTTCGTTTGTACCTAAGCTTTAAGCTTAAAGAGTAACTTACGGTGGGATAAAATTCACACAGATTACAATAGTCTAAATGTAGGCATCGACGTTTTATTAGAAATCATGGAGCGTTTCTGCTGTGTGTTTGTTGAAAGACCGTGCCGAAACTTATGTTTGTGAGAAAAAGTAACTATTAGACTCAAGAAAACTAAGAATGTGTATTGCAATTACAAGTTCTGGAACTTACAGCAAACCGATGTCAAAGAAACGGGTCGGTAATTGTTTGATAAGCACGGTTACCATTTTAAAAAATCGGTATTACAATTACATTGCACCAATCTTGTGGGAGTGATCGCGTCTTGACCAATTTTACGAAAAATATTCTAAATAAATGAAAACTTTTGGTATATCTCTTTAGAAACTCTGTTGGTAGATCATCCGGACCGCTTCCTTTCTTCACGTCTAGCTCAAGTAGTAACTGAAAAACACCTTCATGATTGATAATAAAAGGCTTCATTGTGGTTGTTACGTCGGTGCTGACGGATGCCTCAATCTGATCTCCCTGTTCTATTGTGAAAACCGACTGAAAAAAAAGCAATGATTGAAAGTGTCGAATAAGTTTTCAACTTTTCTTAGAATATGCCTCTCGTGATGAATCTGCTCAAATATTTGCCTTCTTTCACTAAAGTAATGCCTGAATTTGCATGGCGAACGTATAAGGAAGCTGACAAGCGTTTTACCAAAAAACTTTTTTGAATTCTCCTGGGCTTCTTTGAACTGGAATTCTATAGCTGCCACTTTCATCGCTCCATCATTCCTTTTTCTGAGTGTTTTGTTTGCCGTTTTATGTAGATAATGGTGTGTATGATCCAACGATTTCGTTTACGCGTTTTGTGATTTATACCCAAGTGCGAGCCAAAACAAATTACAGTAGAATTGCAGTACAACGTGCCTACTTTATAGTGTTTACGATAGTTTACCTAGCAATTGAGCTTATCAGCGTCAACGAATAGTTCCAGGCACTTGAAGAACATAAAGCAGCAAGCTTTTTTTTCTCTATTGATTTTAGCTAAACTGCAGAAAAAACAGGTTTTGATGCAAATAGTGTGTGCCAGAGAAACGTCTTATGATCATAGTACCAAATCGGGCCGCGTTGTTTAATGTTCACTGTGTGCACCAAACTTTCCCTTGAAATGTCCTAAACGATAGCGTACACCGAAGTCATGTACATGCAGTTGATGTGAAGCGCCACGAGGGCCAGACTAACAGGAGTGTTAGTCAGTTAGAAAAGCATTGACTTTCCTTATAAAAACTTATGTCGCCTTGTAACTGCAGTGGTTTGTTGTCGGGTTCTCTTCGAATGAAACCTAATAGTAAAGAACCAGATATCTTTCAAGAAACATATTTTGAACACAGCTGAATATGTCAATGTTCATTTTGGCTGTTATAACCTTTGATGGGGCTCTGTTGACCTAGCAATGGGATCACGATGGACACGTAGGCTTTCACTTTAGGCTTCGACCTTCACCGCCTGGAAAGCCTTGAAGTGCTGCATTTTACATTTTCGTCGGTCGCTTGAACTGTGCGGTGATGCACAAGTGGCGGGGTTTAGGATGACCGACAAACTCATTGAACGGACACAGACGTTTTATGTTAAATTACATAAGATTTTAATCAAAGCAAGAAACAAGGACAAAAAATATGCTCTAAATTAAAAACAAACAAACATTGTGTGTGCTAAACAATAAACCAAGAGAAACTATGCTCTAAGGTAACTAAAGCGGCATGATTTGCACTGAAAAAAGACCCAGCGAAAACATTGTAGAAAAGATTATGCTCCCGTTTCAAAAGATCTTGTATGTCGCAGAACACAATAAGACAACAATTGAAGGGGACTATAATAAAAATAATGCCATAAAAATATCACACTATAACGACAAAATCAATAAGTGGGTGAAGCACGAGACGGGAAAATCATGAATAAACCGTAACTCTCCTGTCAAAAGTTAGCCCACAACATCATTAGAAAGAGGTAAGACTGTGCGTATATTATACAAATCAACAATTGTTTCGTTCTCGTTCCTTTGTTGTTTTGTTTATTCCTTTGTTCTTTTATTTTTTTGTTGCAATGGCGGCTGGATTGCGAAGTCTCTTCATCATTACGGCTTTATTGTTCATGAAATGAAGCGAGAGAGGTTATTGTACTAGCTGAAGTGACAAGTTTGCAAACACGAAACCTATGCACGTCCCTGGGATCGTGGTAGGTTACATATGGACACTTCTGAGTGCGTATTTGCAAATCGTGTGCTGCACGATACCATCATTGGCAACGAGGTGCATCTGGTCGTGCGTCCGTTCATCCGTTCAAGCGTTAGTCTGTTTGTCTGTCTCTCTGTGTGTCTGTCTGTTCATTCGTATGTCTGTCTGTCTTTCCATCCGTTTGTATGTTTATATGTCTGTCCGTCTTCCTGTCACTCGCATATGTACCACCTGCTGAGTGATTCATACAACTAGGTGGTTTCTAACTGCTCATATCAGACATGCATAGACAGACCCATAGCTTTAGGAGTTTCGCCCCTAAACGGTCGCAATAAAGCGTTCTATGCGGATTATGCCAGCTGTGGGTGCTTGTAAGGGAGCTAACAGGGCGCCACTCTTGATGACGCCAGGTTCGTTATTAAAACCATGCGTAGAATTGTCACATTTAATACGGAGTGGCTTACGAAGATCATAATGAATTAGAAATTTTGTCTTTTTATGGCCTCGTTTGCTTCTTGATATGCGCTTTTTGTGCCGGTTCCCATTTCAAGCAATGTATACAGTGATGCTTGCATTGTTTAGAGGTTGGACAAGAATTTCGAGTAATACGCGATTAAGCCAAGAAAAGATATTTACTGGCTCGCTGAAATCGATGCCGCTGCCTCTAGTATGATCGCGATATTGCCTTGCGAAAAATGCACGCCTCTTTCGTCGATGCGATCGCTCATATTTGTCATTTGCTTTTCTCGCAATCGGCATTTGGTGTTTTTTTTTTCAGTTTCAGGCGACTGTTCTGCCAACGAGGGAACATTTCTCGCAATACTGACATATCGTGCTTCTTTTCCGTAAAGATACTGTAATCTAGGTAAACTCACTCCTGGCAGGACTCATAGAACTCTATGAATATTTGAAGCAGAGCTGCGACTGAAGAAATTCCAAAAGTGAGGTGAGTGTAACAGTAAAGTGCCTTTTGCGTGTTCAGCACTGCAATCGTTTTTAGATTCGGCGTCGAGAGAAAGCTACTTGTATGCGTTAGTAGGTCCGACGCGCTAAAGAATACACCTCCAGCAAGCGCTTCGAAGACATCATCAACCTTCAGCAGAGGATACTTTTCTGAGTAGCTGGATTTACCGTTACCTCCAAGTCCTCAAAAAGTCTTATGTCACCAATCTTTTTCGTCACGGGAACTACCGGCGTGGCCCATGAGGAGACTTTTATCTGGGAAAGCACTCATTCATCTATCAGGCGATCAATATCTGCTAAAGCTTGCGCGTCCATTGCGTAAAGAACGGCTCGTTTTTTTTTGCAAAAACGAGGCCGCCCACCTTATTTCATGTATAGTTGAAGAGCAGGCCGTTTACAGTGACTCAGTTTGTTGTAAATGAGGTACGAAAAGTTTTCAAGCAGGGCTTTCAACTGCGCACTCCCTTGAACAAGGTTTACTTACGCAGCAATTTCGGCACCCTTAAGAGACATACTGCCTTTTCGGAATTTCTCTAGCGTACGCCGACCGTGGAGCTGTGGTCCTTGACAATCCACCACAGCTAACATACTGGTCACAGCCACTGTATCAAACTGAACGTCCATGGTTAACCCTCGCATGACGGGCAGGGGTCCAGAAAGCTTGAAAGCGACTGTGTGGTTTTGTGAGAGCTGGCTACTACCCTCTGTGCCTCTCATATACCCTTCTTCAAAATAATCTCACCGGCGAGCATTTGTTGTTAATCATTCTCAGTGTCTGCCCTCTTCACGTCCAAACGTTCTCTAGAGGCCACGACATGTCTATGTAAGCCGTACTGTATGCCTCCAAGGCAAGCATAAATTCTGTGCTCTCGCTTCGATCTTAATCCACAACATGTGTACTTGATTATGGAGAACGACTTCTGTCGCATAGCCTGGCCAGATGACATTTCGTCCCATACTCCCATACTGACAGCACTTTGTGTTTCGATGTCGGTACACGTTGGAATTATGCGGCTTGTCGCAACGTACACACAGTGGTTGACTGCGTTCCAGGTTGCTTCTCAGCGCCCTGGTAGTCGCTGCAGGACTTTCATGATACACCTTTCCTTGCACACTCCAATCTCCTGCTTGTCACGGACGTGTTTCTGCGCTTTCTTCGAAGCCCTGGCTATATCCTAACGCTACTACCTCTACTAACAACGCTTCACCTATACTTGGAAGCCCATTAAAGCCGTACTCGGGTCCCTGTATTTCGTGATTTTGTATGTGGTAAGATTGTTTGCACTAGTTTATTTTATGAGTACAATCTCTGTGCCTCTGTTGTCGTATCCTTCAAAAGTAATGCTCTTGGACCTATTTCAATTTGTTATTTCTTTGTTATTTTCATTTAGTGAAGTATTTTCCTGGTGTATGTAAGGCCGCCGAAAGCCCTTAAGGGTCAAACAAATGACGATGATACTCCACAGCGATCCAAAAGGGGTCACGAAAATTATTCACAATACAAAGTCTGCAAAGAGGAAGCCAATAATTAAGGAAAGATAACAGTGGCAATGTCATGAAGCATTTTGCTTCACTTACGAATCATTCTGAAGGAAGCGCCACCAATTAGATTGTCCTACATCTTATCTCCTTGATTTTGTAGGCATGATCAAGACAGGGGTAGATGTAAACACCATTGTGGAGGTAATGATTTCAGAGAAGTTAATAGTGCCAATGCTCTTCTAGGTGCAGTTTGTTTCACTTATGAATTGTTCTACGAAAAACGCCATTCTTGAGTAGCTTCTGCTACATCTTATCTCATTGATTTTGTAGGCATGATCAAGACAGATGAAGACACAATCACTATTGTGCAAGTCTGAATTAAGCCTCTAAATTGATTGCTCAACATGTATAAAAACATTGGGAAGTTTGCTTAACTTCTTCGTTGCAACTAATATGTTGCGCTCGTTTTTTCGTCAGTGAAAGCATCAGGAGGCTCTAACTTCAGGCGTCCAACTTTTCTTCGCACCTGAAGGACGTGTTTGCGAGAAACACGTATCTTTCTTTGACAACTTTAACCAATCCACTGTGTTTTGTTTTTTCATTGCCACACCTTCCTCTACCTCAGGCTTTAGAACTATGTTATTGATTCCTATGGGGAAATAACTGCTGTGAGTTTGAGAGTGCTGTTATGTTTGTAAAGGGAGTATGTTTGACTCCTAGCTAGTAAGGAAGTTGGCTTTCAAATGAATATTTCAGCAAAGTCAATGACGCCCCTCACATTTATGAACAAACCATCTTGAAATGCTTTAGAGCACCTAGATTTCAGTGCTTTGACATGATTGCCAAATTTTCGAACTCACGCCATATCCACCGAATGAATGATGATATGCGGGCTGTGCTTTAGAGGGAGAGATCTTAGGTAAAACCACAACTCTCCCGTAAAAGTTCGCCTCATTCAGAAATATGCAAGACTTTGGGTATATTCAAATCAAATTTATTCTGTCCGTTTAGTTCGTTTGCTGTTTTTTTTATTTTCTCATTGTTATGCATGAATTACGAGGTCCTTTCAATATGAATTCTTTAAGGTCGTGAAATAAAGTGAGAGCTGTTCCTAGAGTGGCTGCAGTGGGAAGTTTGCAAACACTCGGTCAATGCACGTTCCTCAGATCGTGGTAAGTTTAATGTTGTTACAAAAGGTAAGGTAACTTATGGGGGGTTTTATTGGGCACCGAGTCCGCGATCACAGTATGATGATGATCATTCCACCGCCATGGCTCGTACCCACTCAGGGGATCGCAGTAGAGGCAACGTCGTTTTCTTTTTCTGCCCATGCTTCCCTTGTTTTTCCTGGAAATGACACTTCGTATCATTCCTTTTGTCTCAGACGAAGCCCTCTGGGCGAGTCATTCTTGTATCGTTCGTGTAAACGGCATCAGGCGGGCAACATGCGTCACTTCTGTCTTGCATGGACGTCGGCCACTAGTGGTGACACGTCCAATTTCATAGTTGACCTCGCTGAGACGATGGAGTATCGTGAACGGACCGGCGTAATGGGCCAGTAGCTTTTGGCTCAAGCCACGTCTGCATATTGGGGTCAACACCCACACAAGATCACTGGGGGAATAGGTTGCATGCTGGTGTTGACTGTCGCAGCGAGTTTTGGAGGACTCTTGCGCTGCCAGTGTACGTAAGCAGGCAAGTTGACGTGCCTCTACCACATGACACAAAGTTCCCGCAATCGTTAAACCGTCATGGACAAAAAAAGAAAGATAGTGTCCAGCGTATGTCGAGGTGAGCGAGCGTAGAGCAAATAGGAAAGGTTGTATCCTATCGTTTCGTGTATCGCCGTGTTGAAGGCGTACGTGACGAAAGGTAATACTTCATCGCAGTTTTTGTGGTCGGAGGCGACTTACACTGACACCATGTTGATGAACGTTCGGTTTGGGAACTTGGTGAGGCCGTTCGTTTGTGGATGATACGCAGATGAGTGTCAGAACTTGGAGGCACACAAACGAAGTAATGATTTACTATATCAGCAGTAAATTGTCGTCCACGGTCACTAATTATCACGTGAGGTAGCCCGTGTCGGAGGATGACTGAATTCAACAGGAATTCTGAAACCTCGACTACTGTGGTGGAGGATAAAGCAGCCGTCTCGCAGTATCGCGTCAGGTAGTCGGCGCATACAATTATCCAACGGTTACCTTTTTGAGGAGCGTGGAAATAGTCCCATCAGATCAATGCCGACCTTTTGAAAAGGGGAACCGGAAGGCTTGATGGGTTGCAGGTGACCAACTGGACCCGAGGTGGGCTGCTTGTGGCTATAACACTGCGTATTGCTTGCCACGTAGTTTTGAATTGTCTTGCCCTTTTTCAGCCAATAGAACCACTCTTTCGTGTGACTAAGTGTTCGTGCAGTTCCTAGATGGCCAGAGGTGGGGTAATCATGCGTGAGACGCAGAACAGACGTTTGGAGGGACGCTGGAACAACCAGCAGAAAGCGGGCGCCCGTCGTGGACAAGTTACTCTGGTAAAAAAGACCATTTCGGACGCAGGATCGCGCTTCGCCTAATGACTTTCTTGCTCCGCAAAAGAGAGCTTTCAAGCTTGGGTCATTATGCTGATTAGCGGCGAAATTCAAGGCATCGGGAAAGCCAGACGACAGAGAAGCGATAAGTTGGTCAAAGTTATCGGCTTTACAATCTGTCGTTGGTAGCGGCATCCTGGAGAGGCAACCCGCATCAGCGTGTAGACGGCCAGTCTTGTATGAAATAGTGAAGATATATTCTTGCAAACGAATAGCCCATCGTGCGAGGCGGCTGGATGGGTCACGAAGGTTGACCAGCCAACACAGGGAATGGTGATCTGTGACGATAGTGAACGGGCGACAATATATGTATGAGCGAAACCATTGCACGGCAAAGACTACCACTAGGCATTCCTGTTCGGTCACTGTGTAGTCGTTCAGGCTTGCTTAAAGAACGACTTGCGTACGCCACAACGTACTCTTTCTTGCCAGAACGCTGAACGAGAAGGCCACCGATACTGATGCCACTTGCGTCTGTGTGAATTTCCGTGGGCGTTCAAGAATAGAAGTGCCGAAGTATTGGCTGCGAAGTTAACAAACACTTCAGCTGGTGAAAAGCGGCATCGAACTCGGAGGTCCACCGAAAGGGGCTGTTCTTGCGTAGAAAGCTCGTCAGTGGGTGAACGACATCCGGAAACCTGTGTACGAACCCGCGGAATTACGAGTAGAGCCCGATGAAGCTACGGAGTTGTTTCACAGATTTAGGACGCTTGAACAATTCAACGGCTGCTGTCTTGTGGGTCAGGTCTAATGCCATCTCTGTCGACGAGATGTCCCAACACTAATCTCTGTCACTCGACAAAGTGACACTTTTTTTTAATTCAATACAAGACCATCTTTCTGAATGCAGTTGAGCATGAGGTCTAGGCAAGTGTTGTGCTCCTCAGTGTGTGCAAAAATTACGACATCGACAAGGTGACACATGCATATATATTATTTTAAACCACGCAATATAGAGTCCATAAATCTTTCGAATGTCGCAGGGGCATTACATAATCCGAATGGCATAACGATGAACTCGTAAAGTCCATAGGTCGTAAAGAATGCCGTCTTTGCTTCCTCAGCTGCGCGCATCGAATTTCGCCAGTAACCTGATCTCAGATCAACAGATGAAAAGTAAGACGCAGAATGCAGGCAGTCTAGAGCGTCATCGCTGCGCGGCAGTGGATAGACGTCTTTCTCGGTAACAGAATTCAGTCGGCGGTAGTGAACGCAAAATCTCCATGTACCATCCTTCTTCCTCTCTAGAATGACGGGAGCAGCCCACGGACTTGCTGATTCCTGTATTATTCCCTTTTCCAGCATTTCTTGCTCGTTATCGTCGATGATCTCGCGCTCAAATGGTGCCACTCGCTAAGGTTTCTGCCTAATGGGATGCGCCGACTTGGTTTGGATCTGATGACGTATCCGGGACGCTGGGATTAAGGGCCTTTGGCTGTTTCTTTAGAAAAATCGAACCCTTTCGAGTGCTTAGATAGAACGTCGAGCAGTTTATGACGTTCGCATTGGTCAAGTGACTTGCTGACCATTTGTAGCAATTGCGCATCCTCTGAGCCTTCAAGGCCCAGATGTTCATTTTGGCTTGTACCAATAACAAGCGCAACCAGCGTCATAGATGATTGGAGTATAAATACTGCAAGTTTCATGCCGCTTGGCAAAACTGCAGGCTCCATGAAACTGTTCATTGTCCACACACCTGCCCGTCCATCAACAACTGACACTCTACAACGGGGATTGAGGACGTTCTTTTACAGGCATGCCAAGAGAATTGGTTGGAGCATGGCGTCAAACGTGCCACAGTTGTTACTGGAACATGTCACGGGAACACACAAAGCAGAAAATGCAGGAACGACTGCGTCCACGGAGAGGAAAAAGGTGCATTCCTCCGGACAGGAATTTTCCAAGAGCGCAGTTGGGAAAGTATCGTGTTAGAAAGGTGCTCACTTCTGCAGTCTACAGTTGCCTTTAACTCATACAAGAAGTCGATACCCAACATAACGTTATGTGTAGACCGCGGAACAACCACAGACTCTGTGAAAAACACCTTGCCACACAGCGAGACGTTCACAGTACAATATCCCACCAAACACAACACGTCACCACCTACACCAAGAAATGTCACTACACCGTTCAGGCAAAACATTTCTTTTGGTCCTAGCAGGTTCTTTAGATACATTTTTAATCAATCAATCAATCAATCAATCTTAAAATTTACACTCATCTCTAAGAATGTCGTGCGTCAAATGTGCACACGTTCTGGTTCGCTTGCATACGCATCCTGAAAGTCGCTGGGGCGATGATAGGTGTGCTGATATTGAAGCAGCGCTTCCCTGATGATCTGCCGTATGGTCAAAGCAAAGTCATTAGACGGTACTGTTTCAACACTAGCCACCATGGAGACGTTGTACAGGCGGCCGACTTTCAGAGAAATTTGTCGCATCTTGAGAGATTTAAAGGTACGGCAGTGCTTCATCACGTCAGACGACGAGTTCAAGCAGTCTTTCCCAATTAAGAAATGGTACACGTCTTCGGCTATATCCTTGAGAACGTGTCCTACCTTGTCTTCTTCAGGCATCCTTGCATTCACGATGTTGCACAGCTTCAAGAATTATTCAATGTACGTCGTACATGTTTCTCCTAGAAGCTGTGCCCTCTGAGACAGTGTCTGCTCCGCGCGTTTCGCCTTTGCGTCCAAATCACCGAAGCACTTCTGCACTTCTTCAACAAAACCTTCCCAAGTCGTGAATATGTCCTCGTGGTTCTCGTACCACATGAGGCTGGTGTCAGTTAACGAGAATACAAAATGATTGAGCTGTTCGTTCGAGACCCAGTCATTGCTTCTGCTCACCTGCTTGTAGCTCTTGAGCCACACGTTGACGTCTTATCCTGAGGTCCCGCCGAAGTTTGGTGGCACTCTCTAGTACGGCACAGAACCCATCAAAGTTGGCCTCGAAGCGTTGAATGAGTGCTCTTTGGCCATTATGATCGGCGAAGGTGGAAGCCCGGCGAGGTGGCGGCTGCGACGAAGTCCTGGTAGTGAAGCTCCCGTCTTTGGGTTCGTCCTACCTAGCACCTTGCACCCAATTGTTATAAAAGATAAGGTAACTTGAGGGTGTGGGGTTATTGGGCACCGAGCCCGTGATCACAGTATGATGATGATCATTCCACCTCCATGGCTCGTACCCAATCAGGAGAATCGCACTAGAAGCAACGTCGTCTTTCTTTTCTACCCGCGCTTGCCTTGTTTTTCCTGGTATCAATATTGTCAAACGATATACATCTGAGTTCGCGTCTGAAAAGTATTCGCTGCATGATCCAGTTATCTACAATGAGGTCAGCGTTTGTGTCTCCAACCAACACAAACGAATGGTTCTTGTACTTGTTGTAGTTACGGAACGCAGTCTATGAACGACTTCACGTCCCAAGTTGACAGGTTGCGTGTGAGGTACACGGTCATGACAAAATTGTAGAATCAAGCATTTTGATGGCTGCATAGCCTCCACAGTCACTCTCATACGGTACATCAAAATCTTCTGCAAGCTCAGTTTGCTTCACGTAGATAGCAACACCACCTGCAGGATGGTGCGATTCCTCGATACACACGAGGGGAGCGTATCCTCTGATGTACGACATTGTGGCGTTCGACGTCTCGGCAAAACGCAGCACGTCGACTGCGGTCAGTATGAAGTCCCTTTCCATCTCGAGTGCGTGGGCATGGAGAGCACAAACATGGAGGAAGGCAATGGTGACCTCAAATGAGTCAACATCTTCCGGCAGTGATCGTAGATACCGCTCCTTAGAAGGGGTAATCGATGTTAGTCTAGACGTTGAAACTCATTCAGCATCGCAACGTCTTTATTCGTATCTTTGTAGTAGAATTTGTGACTTTATTTAGCGTTAGTGACATGCACGTTATTTAAGTTGATGCAACGACTGCGTGACGTAAACCATGTTCTGTGAATGCGTTCTTCTCTATTTGTAGGTGACTGGCAAGTATGTTTTCCCTGTGACTTGTGGACCGTAATGACCCTGGCCTGAACGAGGGGAAACTGCTTTCTTTTCCAAGTAACGCCAGCCTTGCTATCCAAGGTCACTGTGACCTTGCTATGTTCGATGGGTGGGAACACAGGACGCATTGATGGCGTGACCACATTCCGCCTGGCTTTGTGCACCATTCACTTGGAGAGAAGACGAGTAAGGTTACCGGTCGTAGAGTCATCAAACTGCAACCAGAGGCGTTTGAGAAATCCGTTCATTAGGATCGCTCGCACGGTTTTAGAATGCCAATTACCCCGTACGAGACCGTCCATAACGTGAACTTTGGAAGCGACCATATATGGTTCGTGAAAAACGACTAGAATTTCTCGAAGGAGGGTTCCAAACTCGGTATGTGACATCTTTTCAGCTTTTGCCGCTGTATTGGCTAGAACGTCTTGTTTGGTATACCCAAAGTAGTTGTCGTCAGATTTCAGTGTTAACCCTACTGAAACGTTCCGTAAGATGCGGAGACCTCACATACGGAATTATTGGAATATGGAAGACGTATGATGCGGACTCCGTATAAGACATATGATGCGGACTCCGCATAAGACGTATGATGCGGTCTCCGCATCTTATGGAAAGACGTATCATGCGGAAATTACTGAAATGTGTGCATGTTACGTCTGAATCTAGTGCAAAGCAATATAATGTGTAAATTGAATAGACGTCCACATCTTGAGTACATGCAATACTGTGTACAAATCACAATATTTCTTAAACGTGCATGATGAGGGATTGAATCATCGGCATGTTACTAATTGTCGTGATGCGGAAGCAAAATTACCTTTTAAATAAGATACATTACAAAACTACTAAATTAACATGCTAGCGATCATAAATGGTGGTTACATTGCAACACATTAATGCAGTGTTCTATGCAAGACTTAAAGAACTTATAAAGTTATTATTATCAATAGAGAAGCATTAATATACACATCAGCCCTGCTACAATCAATATGTTTTTTATTTGTCTGTATGCTCCAGCTGTGAATAGTGACATTGCAGTGTTGATCGTACACAAATGAGGTGACTGCACCGCAATTTCACGAGCTCCACCTAAGCCACAGGATGGTGGCACAATGTAACAGCAATTTTAAAACGAAATATTTAAACATAAATAATAATCATAGCACTGCGAAAGTGTGGCGCTGTGTTTATCTCATGAATGCCTTGTGGAGATCGGCGAAATGCTGCTTGAGGCTCCGGCACCACTGTAAATTTCGAAGGTCACTGCGATAGAACTTATGTGTCCTTCATAGGCACCTGGAAATGAAAATAATTGGCACAAATAATGTCAGAGACACATGTTAGCACAATAGTTTACATGCACAAGAAATATAACACACAGAATGAAACTGAAAATTTAAGGCACACAATCCTTCATGTTATGCATATGTGAATAATAGAAGGAATGAGTGTATAAATTAGTTCTGCCACATCAAAAAAACAGCATGCTTATCACAGTGAAAATAACTAGGTTGTCATGATTTCCAATGGTAGAGATAATCGATTAAAATGTCCTTATGAAATTATGATTTAAATGCTTCCTGCACAGTAAAACTTTAGGAACTGCAAGTGAAAGCTCTCAATGTTCATTTAATAGTGTGTGCATGTACATCTGCTGCCTTTACACTATACAGTTTGTGCACAAAATTGGCATTTTGAACAATTTTGAGAGTTAAACCTATGCAACTTATGAAGGTTAAAATCACCATGAAAGCAAGCAGGACCAGGCAGGTGCCATTAAAAATCTGTGCAAGCCATATAACTATAACCGAACTGCACACATATAGGGGAGCAAGAGTAACAGAAATTCGGCTGCTGACCCGCATGTTGCGGTATCAAACCCCGGCTCCATTTCCGATGGAGGCAGAAATGCTGTAGGCACGTGTGCTCAGATTTGGGTGTACGTTAAAGAACCCCAAGTGGTCGAAGTTTCCAGTGCCCTCCACTACGGCGTCTCTCATAATCATATAGTGGTTTTCGGACGTGAATACCCACATATAAATCAAGAATAACAGAAATAAACTGCCAACAGTTCACGTGGTCTCCACGTGGATGACCTTCGGGTCGGTTAAAACTTACGAGTTCACCAGGTCAAGCATCCGTGCGTCATGGCAAACACAGAGAGAATTGTTTCTCAAACTCGCGAAAGCGTACAAAGCGTTCCTACCACAGAACCAGTGAAGTCAGAAAAGTTGGGTGCATGTGCTATCTGTACACCTTACTACATACAGCATGCTCATTCCATTTTAAATACCGATATTGAAAATAACTGCTCTATTAGGAATGTAAAAGGTAAGGTAGAACTAAACGACTCTACAAAAAGTGACCCTATTATGACATCACGTTTTGTTATAACAAAATTGACTAAGACTCAGATATCATTATGCAAGGAAAAAATCTTCAAAAGAACAATCAAGTTTGAAGTCATACTTATTTATATGGCTACTATGACTATAACCAAGAAATCGACCTCAACATGGCTAATGTTAGTTTTTAATGCCTATGTTCACTAGACAATGAACTATACCACAAAAAGCACAGCGTTCAGGCAAAGCACCACACAAAAAAAGAAAGCAGTCCTTTTTGTTATTACCTACAATGCCTTTAAATTGGTATTTTTACCTCTACTTTCCGATTTTTATCTAAGTAACTGGTGTGAAACAAGTTAGCTGAAAATGCACTGTGCCTCCAAAACCTGTTGGTTGAATCTCAACTTTTAAAAAATGGTGAAGCTTGCACTAAATTAGGCTCCACAAGCCTTGGAACAGTGAGACTATATGACTCTTAGGACTACTTTAGTTACTTGTGTTTTGTTTCTGGTCCTAAGCATGAAGACAAGGGCTTAACTGAATTGCTGCTAACAAACAAATGCTTTCGAAATTGCCCGAGCGTCAAAGGATGCTCAGCCATTTGTTGTGTTTTGCACTGGGCTATTCTACACCAAACATACAAACCATACTGCCTGGCGACCATCACAGATGTATAGTTTAAAAAATGATGGTAATTTACTCTTCTGAAAATAGTTATTTGCAGAAATGTTTTGAAAAGAAAAGAGTAGTGGTCACGTGGGTACCTTCAGAATTTCGCAGAATGTCGTGCGGGTGTTATTTGTGAGAAAAATGTCAAAGTACCGCTTTTTCTTCCCATATCAAATTTGATCTACATATTAAGTAAAGATGCTTCTTAAAGTATTTGAAGTCAAGTAACATTAGTGCAATTTTTCTGCTACATAGGCTTTGAAGAATTCAGCCAAACTGTTTATCGTTTGCATTTCTTGTATGGCAATACTGCATTTTGTATGAATATTTGAGCCACAAATACTCACTGCACAGAAGTTATATTTTACGAAAAAAAATAACGTTAGGTCCAGATTACAAATATCACTATATAATCGTTTTTGTCCACATTGAGATGCAATTTGAGCTGTGTGTTTGTCTAATTGAAAATTACTTTTATATGCAAGTTGAAAGCAAATAAACAGTTCTTGTTACATGGCAAGTGTTATCATTAAAATTTTTGTTTAAATGAGGAAAATGATTTTTGAAGTCTCCTATTGAGGGCCATGGGGAACTTCGGAACGGAAGCTGTCGTACATCAAATGCAGAAAACAGTCATCATAAGAAACCTTCAAAAATTCATTTCTACTTTAAGACAAAGTGTAATCATATAACTTGTCATATAAAGAGAACTGCTTCCTTGCTTTTGATGTGGCGAAAAAATTGCACTAATATTACTGAGCTTCATGCATTACACACAATCACCTTTACTTAATACCAAGACCGAATTTGGTGTAGAAGAGGCAGTATTTTTGAAACACTTTACTTTTTACAAACAACACCCAGACGACATCCTGGGAAGTCCAGAAGGCACCAACGTGGCCTAATAATTTGTTCTCTGCGATATACTTTAGCATTTTGCTGTTTTCAGAAAAATACAGTAAACGAGCACAATATTTTTTTTTCAAAACACATTTAGGACGGTTGGCAAAATGGCTGGGATGTTTGATGCGTAATTGCCTCACTGTCAGCATTTATTCTTCCGAAGCTCAAGCTATCACCTCTCTGTTACTGCCTCCCTCACATACAATGCCTGCATAGGAAAGAAAAAGAAAGGCAGGTCCGACAAAGTTCACAAGGCAAGATATTTTCATGTTGGATAAATTCATTACCATAAACAGCAGCAAAATAACATTCATTTTGAGTAGCCCAAGACACAAGCTATATACCAGCATACTAAGAGCCAAGCACAAACTTTTCAACTGAACGTGTGTGGTGATAGACAGGAAGCACTTATTGCAAGACTGATCAGTCTGTAATTAACTAAATGAAGTACAATGCACTGTTCAATCCAACACCACATAGGCATCTTTGCTATAGCAAAGCCATGTGTCATTGATTCATGCACTAGATGGGACAATGCAAATGTAACAAAAAGGTGAAAAAAGAAAACAAGGGAAAAAAATAAAAAAGGGGGATGCAAAGTAGGAGCAGTGTAGCACTACTTTTACTTTGCATTCCCCTTTTCTTTCTTCTTTTTTCTTTCCTATCATTTATCTTTTTTTTGCTTCCCTTACCCCCAACCTCCGACAGGAGAACACTTTGTATCAGCGCAACCTAACTTGAAAATAAGCAAGGGCTGCACTCTTCTGCGTTATAGGTTTTTTTTTTCAGACAAACATTTCCAACAGGCACACACGCCTATACCAAAAGATGATGTCATTACTGACCCCATTTAAACTAACACGCCAAGGATGACAAGGTGACTTCTAAAAAATAGGTCCTCCTATCACAACATCGGCCAGCCTGTCTGAAGCACTTCTACTGTTCACCCTGATTACCCCACTAGATGTTTCAATCTGTCGACTCACATCTTCATTTTGGATAACACTAAGACGAGCTTACATTGATGAATACGCACGAAAGTTTAGTGATGTATCATGTATCAGATTAAGCAACTCTGTTAAAAAATTATTGATAGCTTGCTTCCAGGCTTTTTATACTGTAGCCTGAAACTTCGTAATGTCTTCTATGCACATGAACCAGATTGACAACGTAATGCACAACATGCTTAAGAATACTGCGAGAAACAAGATAACGACAAAACGACCAGCCACCCAAGATTTTCGCTGTACATGTTTATAAAACGTTCATGTACCCCAAACGAGGTGCTTATGATACAAGCCGAAAAAACCTACAAGTAGGGCCATGGAGTCTTCTGCAAGTAGACGTGTTGCATTTTTTCTGTAGAGGACTTTACACCCATAAGTGAGGAACAAAACTCCTGTATAATGAAGAATGTTGGCAGCTATCAGTTATAGAAAAACCTAATGCAGCTAATTTTCCCCGACACATCAGTACATTTAGAGAGGTGACGTAGCTTCTGTGATTGTGGCAGTAACTCCAACAGGACCAGTGCGAAAATTGGCACTACTTGGCTAGACAAATGTCCAAACATGCCTGCCCGACTCCCTCTAGCCATCCTGGCTGAATCTGACACATGATTTCTTAACTGCTGGCTGGACAAAAACAAAACCACTGAAGCACTCACAATACACAGCGTGAAGTTCCTCTGGAGTGGTCAACTTCGTCTTCTGCGATGAAAGAGCAGCACGGTGTACTGATAAGGCACTCCTTGCAATGGTTTTCAATGCCACACAGTGACCTTGCTGTTCCTGTCGAAGAGAGCTTCGGGAGCTTGGAGGGTGCTTGCTCTTTTTTGGGGGCTGCTGCCGCTCCTCGTTTTCTGCTCAAGGTCAACCTGCATAAAGTTGTAGACGAGGCTTTAAGAGTTGTATATAATGATATACAAATTTTCGCTGAACACACATTTCCTTGTGGCACACTGAGGAATTTCTTGTAAAACTTAAGGCCTCGTATATGCAAACATTTACAATCGATCCGAAGATGCACTCGACTCTAAAGAAGCAAGTTTGTTATGTAGTGTATATAAAGAAAGGTCATTCAGCACAACCACAACTACAGTTGCACACGAAAAGGTCATTTCACACGATCCTGTTTATTTACATGGTCCATTTTATTTACACGGTCCATTTTACACGGTCCTGTTTTACACCATCTGGTCTGCATGAACTCTTGAACCGGGCACCATATAGGTTGAAAGACACACACAGACTTTGAGACAAACCTAGTTTCCCGTGGAGCATCCTCTTGCACTATAACAACGCATCTAAATCTAGTTAGTTGGTCAGAACGAGGTGAAAACAGCTCGCACTTGAAAAGCACGGGCAGAAGGAATGACGCCTGCACCCTGTGCTTTCTGTACGTTCTCGTTGAGGGTGCAGTTTTCACCTTATCCTTATGCAATTTCGCATTTATAACATTGTTCGCTGCATAATCTTTGTGGCGTTAAAGTGTGTGATACCGTCATGTGTATCCCATGTGATTTATAAAAATAGAATACAAGATAGCTTGATTCAAAAATAACAAAGTGCATCCAGCGCCATGTCCTGTAGCCATTCTTTAGGCAAGTGGCAGAATGATTTATTCTTCAAAACATATCTTACTTGTAACCACTACAAGAGCTAACTTGTACACTGGCACATTCTGTTTGCCTCTTCAGATTATAAGGTACCTTTTTTACAGCAGAAAATCTTCAAGAAGAATAGAAGTGTTGTATTTGTGAAGAAAGAAAAGTAGAAGGAAAAAAAGATATTGATTGGTTTGTGGGGCTTAACGTCCCAAAACCACCATATGATTATGAGAGACGCCGTAGTGGAGGGCTCCGGAAATTTAGACCACCTGGGGTTCTTTAACGTGCACCCAAATCTGAGTACACGGGCCTACAACATTTCCGCCTCCATCGGAAATGCAGCCGCCACAGCCGAGATTCGAACCCGCGATCTGCGGGTCAGCAGCCGAGTACCTTAGCCACTAGACCACCGTGGCGGGGCAGGAAAAAAAAAACGATAACCTGCCCTGTACAGGGACCGAGCCTGCGAACTTCGAATAACATGTCCGATGCTCTATCAACTGAGCTACTATGGCGGCTATCCCTCTTCCATTTTGTACGGTATATATGTGCATTTATACATGAAAGAGTCAGTCAGCGCTGCCTGTTACCATTATGGCGAGTGTGGGACACGTTTTTTTTGCCTACTGGCAATTACATTACGATTGCAATTACGTAACGATTACTTCCAATATCCCTATACTTCTTTGTCAGCATTATGCATCTGTCCGTTCTCAGAAAATCTGCTAGTCACAGGAGGAGGCAATAGTTCGCCCTCCCACCTAAATGCATGTACT
Source organism: Rhipicephalus annulatus (assembly GCA_013436015.1). Taxonomy (NCBI): domain Eukaryota; kingdom Metazoa; phylum Arthropoda; class Arachnida; order Ixodida; family Ixodidae; genus Rhipicephalus; species Rhipicephalus annulatus. The sequence goes on along the minus strand of WOVY01000227.1, from coordinate 3,689 downwards.
TGAACACATGCACAACTGATCAAAAAAAAAAACAAGTCACACACCGCTAAGATTACTGAGATTCACTGTTTCAGATTCATGAGTAAAGGAAAGAACTATAAATTTAAGGGTTTGTTGTCTTTGTTGAACACATTATAATGAGAACTAACAGAAAATGATGCCAAACAAACTATAGGGGATGTTATCAAAAGTAACATTAACAAAATTGTGAAAAGAAAAGTGAACAAAACGTAACTTGGCAACGTTTTTTGACAATTGAATTGACATTACTTTTTATAACATCCCTTTATTTTACTGGGTAATGTTGTCGGGTAATTCTCATTATTAGAGTGGTGAGTAGGCTGACAAGAAAGTATATGGCATTGATACTTCTTTTGAACACCTAAAAGTTTGAGGAACTTAAAAGAGTGGAAGCTACTTTGAGTAGAGCAGAATATTTAGTTGGAGCAAAAAAAAAAACGTACACACAATTTTACCAGGCTTTTTAACCTATTTTGAGACATAAAAGTGTATGCTGCCAGTAATGTTAAGTACCATTACTTTTGTCACACTATGCACTGTAGCAGGTGTAGTTAGAGTGGTGATAGTGAAGGATTAATCAAGCACGCCACCAACTGCGTTCACATCAATGGTCGCGTATTTTAAAAATAAACCTGCTGTATAGTGAAAAAATTTTAGAGCATTTATGATTTTATCCAAATCAAGTTAAACCGACTGGGTAAGCCAACCATTTGCATAAAATCAAAAGGCATAAAGTCATTCATGTATTATAACTATGTGAACAATTTCAGCAACGCAGGGCAAAGTGACAACAGTTCTATTAAAAACCCCTCTCATTATAACATGCATGAAAAGCACCACACCAGACTATTTATAGTGCATGTAATATCGAGACTACTAGACTGTCTATTGACCTTTTAGAAGAAGGGTATGTCCTTCACGTTCAAGGGGCAACCACTTAGCCTTTTCCCGAGCTTTTCTGTGAATATTTCCTGAATTTCAGATAACATTAGGATTGATTTAGAGTGAACAGATTTTGCTTACGCATTGAAACCTAGTTCTGTATGTAACTTCAATTATGGGTGCCAAACCACCTCCAAATAATTTTTAACATTTAACTTTTTTTAACTACAGCAGCACAACTAGCTATGGGTGCCCAAAAAGTAGCTAGAAACAATACCTTTACCTCTTTGAGCCTTATGAAAGTGTTCAGCTTCTCAGTGCTCACTTTACAACATTTTTTTTAAATACGTGTTTGTGTGCCCGCTGCTCTTGCTCCTTGTACAGTGAGGAGGAGCACATGGCAAGAAGAGACAAGAAAGAAGCATAGCGAAAAAAAGCGAAATAAGCGAGGACCTCTTTTGTATCGTACAATGTGTGTAACATTACTATTGAGACAACATATAGACAAATTATCACGGCTATGCATCCATTGTAGAGTCGTACACAGCTGCAACACCACGACTAAATTTCAACCTTGTGTTGGTTTAGGATGCCTTTATAGTGGCAAGCTAATGATATCTGCATTTGTTTGGCACATATTAAGATGCAGTGAAATGCGATATGGTAATGTCATTTAGAATGCACGTCATGTGGCTTCATTGTATTTGTGGCCACAAGTAACTCTGGCTGCAAAGCAATATGGCAGAGCCTAAACAGACGTCACCGACCACTCCAATCTGAACTTGCCTTTGCTACTTGCCCATTATCATCCCAGCAAAAAATGAATGATTGAATTTGCTACAGATATGTGCTAGCTTATGCTAAGCACCAAGTATGAAGAATGTTTTGTCCATTATTGAGATCAGTTATTTGTTCAAGAACACTTGTTGTCAAGCACAAATACATTGCTGTCGAAGCATCAAGACTCAAATATAAAGCAAAAAGAAGTGTCTCTTTAAAAATTACAGGCCACAAGGTGCAAGATAAATATTTGACACACTTGGGATGTAAGGCACGCACAAGAGGTGCTGCCATATTATACTTTTCCTTGTGTTGAAACCTGCTTGTTTTACTCACCCAACACATCTGTAAAGATGCCGTGAAAACACCAAGGAGCTGATGCAGCAAGGTTGAACACATGTCCAGGGATTCCACCATTCCTAAGCAGCCCTACAGCCTCCACAGTCCTGCAACCATTTGTAAGATAAATATAGTTCTGCCCAAAGTTCTTGGTTTACAGACACACATGCAAGACGCATAACCACTCTATAGGAAGTTTGCATGATAATGCGCTGGGTAGCAAAACGGATGCCAATATCAAGTATCCCGGCCTGCCGCTTCTTTCTTTCCGTTCTTAATTAATCAATCCATGGTTAATAAATGTTCCCCCAATGTGAAGTGTACTAAGAATTGCAATGTATTTCAAACACAGTCCAATTCATGGCAAGTAAGCATGCAATAGCGATTTGTCAGCTGTTCGAGAAAAGAGCATGAAGTTTAGCTAAAACCCACTTTTTTATAAACACCATTCAATTTGATATAACAGTTGTGAGCATTATGTGAAGGAAACATGGATTCATGTTTAATCAATGATTTCTTATAATGTACTGATATGAATGCAACTAACTGAATATGAATTGATAGTTTTTGCTTGAGAATTTAGAGTTATGACACTATCGCACTTGCCAGCTGCATCTTGTCCAAAAAGTGGCAAGATAGGCTAGTTTCTGTAGGTGAGCAGTAATGAGCAGTGCAAAGTAACAACAAGAAACACCAGTAACAAAGTATGGGGCAAGCACAGACTCCCAACTGTACAATTTATTGCACAAAAGTTCGCCTGAATATCAGTCCGACAACTCGTGCAAAGGAATGGTCCAGTTGGGAATGAACAAGTTACGAAATCAAAAATGCCTGCTTTCACTAACAGGACCCTCATTCACATAAAGTATGCAGCAATAGGCCCCTACCAAGGTACGTCACAGCATGATGTCACTGGCACATGTAAAAGGTGTGGCTGGAAAAACACTCCCGCTGGTGGCTCAGCCCGGTACAGTCCTGCGGTGTTTGGGGCAAGTATTAATTTTCAAAGCTTACACTTCACGTTACAATGTCGACATTAGCTGTAGTATGTGTCAGCAAACGTCTAGCTGTGTGGTAAAGTGTGTGGTAAAATATTTGCCACGCTGTCTGTTTATCTTGAAGAAGTGAACACACGTACTGGCCTGTGCGAGGAACAGCGGCATAGTCTTCCAAAATGTGCACTGTTGATTGCGGCCATGTAGTGTGCATTGAAAGGTATTGAGAATATCGGTTCAAATGAGAATATTGTGTGTGGTGTGTGCAGTGTCCATAACAATTGTGTCTTGTTTGCCAAGACGTTAGCACTCAGGGCAGGGACCGGTCGATGAAAAAACTTGATTCGACATTTTAGTCAAGGTAAATATGCACTTGACGCGACCATCCTGCGAGTGGGTACATCTCGGTGTTTGCGCTGTGTGCAAATAAAAAAATTGCATGGTCACCGGGCTGGAAGATACCTTGTTTGTGCTGAACAGCCAAACACCTGATGAGTTAGATGAGGAAATATTAACGCATCAAAACTATAGTGCTTGCATCAGCAACTACACAACAGCGTGATAACCGCACCCCTGCCACACAGCAGCGAAACATATTTTGAACATGCTGGGCAGTGTATTATTTTATAAAAAGCAACTCTGGCAGATTACAAAATCTCACATTGTGCATGG